>JANHGN010006993.1:0-20729 GCA_024605025.1 Megaceryle maxima | reverse complement strand
AAAAAATAAAAGAAGAGGAAAAGTCAAGTGTATATAAATATGGAACATAAAATTGATTTTATATGTGAAAAGACTGTAGTTTTATTTTGCTATAAAAGCCCAGAATACTCCTACCTTGAGATGTTTGATAGTGACAGGTGAAGTTTCTTCCCTGCTGTGGTTAGCTGGTTTTTAGTACTATGCATCTGAGTACTTGTGGAAGGGTTGGGGACTTCTTTTCTCTTCTTTGCTCCCAAACATTTTCCTACCTAAGTAAAGCTGCCTCTTGGTTTGTTCATTATGTTGCTCACATTTGACTTTGCTTTCTCACTGGAAGGCTTACAAAAGAATAAGTGAAGTTTAGGATTTTGATTGTTCCTGATCCATACACAGTTTTTAATTAAATGTTTTACTTTCTTTATGCTGCTTTAGTCTCACTGTATTTTCTGAATTAAGAAACTGCTGGAATTTCTCACGTTTGAAGAAACTGGTAATGTTTATTCACTCCAGGAAAATAGGAACAGGTCACGAAGTTCCATACCGCCCCTAAATTGAATAACAAGCTTCTGGAGCTTGAACGGAGAGAGTTTTGTCAGGGTTAAATAACAGAAATTAAATCCAGTAAGGTTGTCAGTCATATCCCAGTACCCTTGAGATGAGAAATTTTCCCCTTTTCCTCTGGCCATTTTATCATCTTCAGCTTGATGCTCCAGCATGTGCTAATGGAAAGCCCTGTTCTTCATGAGTGATCCAGGTGGAGCAAGCCAATGGGGTGTACATTATATGAGACAGACAGATATTTTTTTATGTTTAGCAGGCATGGAAAGTATCCTTGAATTGTTATGCAGTCGCAGAATAAGATATCTATCATATGCTAAATGTAGAAGTACTTAAGATTAAAGAAGAGGTAATTTTTTTTATTTTCTTTTCTGACAGTTAACATTTGATTTAAACTTGCAAGTGCATACTTGCATTTGTTAGAGAGATCATACTTCTGGTAAATAACTCACTGAAATAAATTATTAATGGATTTTAATTTCTAAAATAATTTTATTTACTTAAGTTTTAAAGTTTTTGTGATATATACGCAAGGTCTATTATATACCCAGTGGGAGTATAATTGGTAGGTGTGGGGGTTTAACAATACTGCTGAAAGAAAACCTAGTCCCAAGGGAAAAAACCAAAAATCTGCTTATCCTGATGCTGAAAAATCTGATAGGGATTCTTTGTCCTGAAGTGTACAACTCTGTGATATTTTATAGAGTAGTGGATTTATAGACTTTCTAAGACTTTTTACAGATGGGAAAGCCCTCAAATGTCTTCAAGGTGAGTTGCTGTTCATACTTTTATCCTGGTAGTGTTTATAGGGGTCTGTTGGGATGATGACATTCCCAAACCCATATAAACCCTCTGCACCAGTAAATGGAGCATGGAGTAGCATTGCCTAACATTTCAGGCTCTTGAGCTCATGAGGCCATGTGGCACAGGGCAAAGCAATGTAGATTTGCTAGCTCAAGTCATGATGAAATCTTGCTGCAGGTTTTTTCTGCAGATTCAGGTAATTGTTAATATGCCTACTGAAACTGATATATTAAAAGTTGCTGTAATATGCTCTGCATTTCCATTGTATAGTCTGGCAGAAGTGAGAAGATTGTTGTGATTTAGAGCTTTTCTATCAATAAGATGAGGGTATCTTAGCTGAAAAAAATGCTGTTTGTTAAACCCAACATTTTATGTAAGATTTGGCATCAGCAGGTTCTTGGAAAAGCAATGGTTCAAACTGCAGTGAAGTGGTCCAGCCAACATGAGGAACAGAAAATTTAGAAACAGCCTTTAGTAGCTGAAGCTGATGAGTTCCAGATAGATTTTCTTTATCCTCTTGCTGATCTGATGTAAAACAGAAATAAGAAATTTCAAAGACGTGATAACAAGTGGGAAGCCAGGTTGAGGATGAGGTGATAGAGAGACTGAGATTAGAAAAGCCTCATTCTGTCTCTACTGCACTTTCAGCAGACTTTCAATTCATTAGTGGATGCAGTTCTGTCTAAAAAAACTGTTGTCATTAGTAAAGGTTTCAATTTTGTATGCTCAGATACCCTGCAAGGTTTGTATACTGACATTTACTTACTACATGTCTAAGCATTATTTAAATTGTCCCTTGAGTTGCTAGAATAAACACAGGGGGAAAATGTAATTTACAGACCTCCAAGATGTTCAATGTACACAAAAATTTGATCTTCTATCTATTTGCCTTGATATTCCAGATAAATGAATGCATCAAAATCGGGAGCTGTGTAATGCAGTTCACCATGGGAACACAATCTTTGTACTTAAAAAAGCAGGTTTCTTCCTTGCTTTTTCAGGCATCATGCTGCCTGAAAAAACCACAAACATATCACGTGCCACCTTAGGTATGTTTAGCCTGGTGCTCTCACTACTTCTGCTGGAAAACTGTTTCTGGCCATTACTCTGCTGATTCTTGGATAGTGCCTTTTGATTTATAACCTTATTTTTTTCATGATAAGCTGATACTCAATTATTCTCATACCAGCATTTATCCCTTAGATTTAGAAGAGCCTTGTTTTCCTCTCTGATGTATTTATGACGAATAATCCTATCTCATTTTAGATTTTATTTTGCTAGACTAAAGAAACCAAAGCATCTGCTGGATTACACGAGCCTTTTTTATTATTATTTTTTTTGTAAAACGGGCATACCCACCATGCCTGGCTGTCTTCCTCTGTGCTGTTTCAGTCTCCAGTTTTTGCTTCTAGCTGCAGCTAACCAAACTAACATTTCAGTGGAGGAACCACTAGAAATTTTATTTAATAACATCAGTGCTTTCCTAACTCCTGACACCACTTCATGTCACGATTAGTAGCATTGCAATGGCTTTCCCATGATGCCGTTGCATCAGAAGCTTATAATCAGCTTGGTTTTCATCACACTGAAACAATTGTGTTTCTGCAGAGCAACAGCATCTTGATGAGCTGATAGAGAACATATAGGTCTGAGTGTTTTAGTCAGTCTTGTACTGTAACCTTTTCTCTAGTTAACTGACACTTTGAATAGATGATCATTTCAAAATGCCACTGGTTACTTTATAACACCCATTTTAAAGTCACACGGACACACAAAGGAAATTTCCTGTAAAAGTTTGGGTTAGGCTTGAGAATTTAAATGCAAATCCACTGAAACATTCCAAATTATTGGTATCAAGTGAGAGCAATGGGCCTAAAGTATTTCCTTTATCAAATACTTATTTAAATGCATGTATATTTTTATTTAGGAAACATGAAAAAATATAGTACTTGCAGGGAAAATGCTTGGATTTGGGTGTTTTGTTTTTGTTTCTGTTTTTTTTTCAGGTTTACATTCTCAGCCCTCAAGTTCATAAAACAAAAGTGACTAGTTTGGCTTACTGGAAGTAATTCTGGATCAAGTTAAGAATTTTATGCAGAATGAAAGATGAAAGAATAATGTTTTAATCAGCTTTCTCCTAAATGACATCCTAAGATGAGACCCTAACATCCAAAATAGTTAAAACTGTGATTTTTTTCTAACTGTTGTATTTCACTAAGTTCCAATGACATGAGTATTGGCTGCGTGTGAGGTGGATCACTTTGTTATACGGAAGATTTGTCACATTTACAAGGAAGTTGCTTGGAAGAAAAAACATTTCTTTAGAACCATTATGTAGCACTTCTCTGACACTTATTCTTGTCTCTTAGCTGCAAAAGAAAGGAAATACCTGCTTGCTCATTCATTTCACACACCTACTAGTCAAGGAAATCCTTGTTTAGTCATTGTACTGTACTGCAGATGCACAGGAATGTGTGGTGGAGTTGTTCACTTAAATGGTTTACTGCTGCTTCTTTCCTGGCACCAAAGATCCGCAGAAGAAACTGGTAAGACAGATTGGAATTCAGAGGCATCCCAGAGCTACTACCAGCAGCACCATGAAAACTGGAGATCTTGAATGATAATAAAACAACCGAGTTGGTAAAAGCTTCAACTGATGGAGCTCTCATGTGGAACATACTGTATCTACAATGTTACAGGTCATTTCCTTTGCCTTTCTCTATAAACATGTTTTTCAAATTGGTTTCAAGTCGGTCCAGCTGCTTCAAGCACAGTATATTGAAAGCATATTAATACAACAGATAACTAGCAGCTGTTGTTGGAAAACTGACAAAGAGAAGGGTAGACATTGCTTCAGAGGATGAACTTGTGCTTTCAGGAAAAACATTGTCTTTGATATTTTGCTTCTCTGTGAGTTTTTCACTTGGCCAGTGACACTAAGAGGCCACATTCTTTCCAGATACAGCTTTAGCAAATGTAGCCATGCCTGATAAGGAACAGATATGCTGATGGACTCATTGTTCAAGGCACTGAGTGACAGTGAAAAGGTGTTCTTAATCTGTCTGCAATTGCTCCCTCTTTTAAAGAAGATATTGTCATCTCTTAATCCTGCTGTAACGATTTATTCCTATCCATAGAAGTATTTCTGTATTGAAGATTTCGTAATAGTGTAAATAGCAATACACACACTCCTGATGAAGCCCGTGTTCCAGAGCTGATTCATGATTCCATTTAACCATGTCCTACCTCCTATCTCTTCAATTTAGACTTTGCTATAATTTTTTTTTTTTTCCCCACAAATACAGTTTGGTTAAAACACGGAAATCTACATTTTTAATGACTAAAAGAAATATAATTTTCCTTTCTAACCTTGGGTTTTTTTTTTTTTTTGTTTCTTGTCTAAAACACTGCATGCTCATCCTGGGAAGGAGAGACAAGCACCACAATCCATTTAACTGGCAACATCACATTCTTATTTTGTATTTAAATCTTTCAAGATACATACTGTTTCAAATTTACTGCTGTTATGATCCTACGAGTTTCACACAATTCACATTGCCTGTAGCTGTCAAATACTGTACAGCTTTCTTAATAATAGAGAATAAACATACACGTACGTTGATCTACTTCACTGCATCAAAGTTTAAAATACACTCTGAGAGCTTTCCATGGGATTTCAAAAAACAGTTATTGAGAGGAGTAATTATGAAAGTAGTAATTTTCTCACTGATGTTATTTTTCTATAATTGAGAGCTAGGCAGTAAGAGCATTGTGTTTCTTTACATTTTTTTCCCCACAGTGTAATCTACAAGGACTTCTGATTTATACCATTCTTCTTTTATAATTCACTCTGCCCTGAGGAACTGCACTCAGGCAAAAGGCTAGGAGGCTGGAAGCATGCATAGAAACTATGAAACTATATATAAGCAATCCAAGAAGCACAAAACATAACAAAACAACAAAAAAAACCCCAACCAAACAAAAAATTATAAATTCTGCATTTCAAATAGACTTGCATCATGAGTTCTTAAGCTTGTTTCTGAGGTAGGCCACATAGAGAAAGATTGCCTTGTGCAGCCTGTTTCTGCCCATTCAGGAACTGTGCTGACCTTCATTCCTTCAGTAATTTGCTAGCATTACAGCAGCAATTACTTATATGGAAAAAGGTTTAATACATGTTATACTTCTCTTAATGCAGCTTAGCATCTGGAAACCTGGAGGAAAGAGTCTGCTTCCCAAGGATCAGATACTGAGAAGTGCTGACTTAGACCACAATCCTGTGTAGTCACGATGATGCAGCTGGATGGAACCCTTTGCAGGTTATTAGAATCATAGAATCATGGAATTGTTTCAGTTGGAAGAGACTTTTAAGATCATCATGTCCAACTGTTAACCCAGCACTGCCAGGTCACCACTAAAACATGTCCCTCGGCACCACATCTACGTGACTTTGAAACCCCTCCAGCAATGGGGACTCTACCACTGTCCTGGCAGCCTGGGACAGGCCTTGGCAACACTTGCATGGAAGAAATTGTTCCTCATATCCAACCTGAACCTCCCCTGGTGCAACCTGAGGCCAGTTCCTCTTGTCCTGATGCTTGTTCCTTGGCAGAAGAGACCAACCCCACCTGGCTCCAACTTCCTGTCAGGGGAGTTGTTGAGAGCCAGAAGGTCTCTCTGAGCCTGCTTTTCTCCAGGCTGAACAACCTCAGTTCCCTCAGCTGCTCCTCACCAGACTTCTGCTCTAGACCCTTCCCCAGCTTCACTGCCCTTCTATGGATGCTCCAGAGTCTCAGTGTCCTTCTTGTAATGAGAGGCCCAAAACAGAATGCAGTATTTGAGGTGTAGCCTCACCAGTGCTGAGTACAGGGGCACGATCACTTCCCCAGTCCTGCTGGCCACACTATTTCTGACACAGGCCAGGATGCTGTTGGCCTTCTTGGCCACCTGGGCACACTGCTGGTCCTTTTCTGTCAGGCAGCTTTCCAGCCACTCTTCACAGAATGTTACAAGCTAATTTTTTTAAGTTGCACTAATACTATTTCAGCTACTTTTTTTTTTCTATTTCTCCCAAATTGTACATTCATAACTGTTTAAAGTTTATGACTTTTTAGGAAAAATGTAATCATGTTGTTATGAAGCAGCCCAGTGTTGAGAAAAAATTACAAAGAAAAATTGGAGTTATCTAAATAACAGATGTGAAATATTTTATTTACTTTTTTTTTTGTCTTATCTCCTCTGAAGTCTTGTTTCAATATCATTCAGAGCTGAATTGTTTCAGACTGCTGTTTTTAACTCTTGTATGGATTCTGGAAGGAGCGATTTTTTATTTTTTTTTACCAGCTAGACTGTTTTTAAGGCTGGTGGGGAGAAGGGACTCTATATTTTACACGTAGTGTCAAATAACTCACAGGTTTTGTCATCTAAAAACATTCTGCACTGAAAAATCCACAAGGTTTGAGGAGTTTTGTTCTTTTTGCAGGTCTCTAGCATCAATGTTTGCAAGGTTTTACAAGCTCTGCAGGCAAAATGATGAACCTTGTAAAGCACAAGTGTTCACAATACCAAAGGCTCATCATAAATGTAAGTCACCATGACTCATGCCTCTTTCAGACTGTACAAATAACAGCATAAAGCAGGAGTGTCTCCTTGCCATCTTTGAACTGTATAACCTGCTGTCAGAGTTTGTAAGCTGTTTGGTGGGAGAGACTGAAAGTTCTCAGTCAAAGGTAGTTCAAGAGTATCAATCTTAATGATTTTGTGTGAAAAAACATCTATTAGAGGAATACCGTCCCAAGAAACAAGAATCCAGAAATATCCCAGATTGTGCTGAATCTTTGCCAAGGCCTTTTCTAATTGTTCCAAGCTTATCACAGGCTGTATTTGTCTGCTACAAGTTAATGTTGTCAGTATCGCAAACTGTGACCTTATCACAAGGCCAACACTGTTCTTAATGAATAGTGGTGAGTTTCCCTGCTGTTATCAACTCCAGCAGGAATTCACAAATCTGAAGCTGATTTCTAATAAGTGAATTATCCCATCCATTTGCCCTCTGCCTTTCTAAGTATCCTCTAAACTGATAGAAAGTTTCTCACAAGTTAGCTAGTCCCTTGCTTTGAGCTAAAGCTGCATAACCTGTGTCATTCCAAATAGCTGTCAAAACTACCTGTTCTTAAAATCTCCACTGCTACAGATCCCAAAACTTCCCCTCACAGATGTTGTAAAAAGAATGGTAACCTTTTGAAAAGATCTATTTATGGATGGATAAAACTGGCTGAACTTTGAAACATGGAAACCAAGTCTGGTTTATAGTCTAATGAGCCAAGAAGAGACTGGGAAAGGACTGTAGCTACAAGTTCAGAGCTGTAAATACCCCATTTGACCTGCCTGATAAGGACTTTTATCACTAGGTGAAAACAGCTGTTTTGCTCATTTCTTCCCAGCCTGTTTTGTCAGGTGGACCGTCTAGGTTCGAGAGAAACCTTTGGTTTCTATTTAATCACTTTAAATCTTCTACTAAACTCAGACTTGCCCCCAGGTGAGACTGAGTCATAAAAAGCAGCTACATGCTAAAATGTGACTTTAAATCTTGGCAATCCCAGCCAAAGCACCTCCTTGTTACGAACGTTGAAGTGTGATTTATGTAGAGATTTACTCACACTAGTGTTTGGTAAAATTACGTGGCAAACTTTCATATCCTAGTCTCTGCTACAGCAGCTCTTGGCCCCAGGGACCACTACCAGACTAATTTCAAACCTTTCAGCTTTTTTCTTTCAGAGATTGGGCCTGGTGAGGGGTACCAGGGCAGACACAGCCTAGGACAGCCAGGCAAGGCCATGGAGATGGGGTTAGGTTAGGCTGTGGTCAGGCTAGGCTGGGACAGGACTGGAGACCAGTGTCCTTCAATCTTACTGGGGCTGCCGCACACAGCCCCAGGCTGGGCTGAAATGGGGTCCTGGGCCAAAGGTGGGGCAGGGAGGTCCCAGGTGGTGCTCATCAGGGTGGGGCAGGGAGGTCCCAGGTGGTGCTCATCAGGGCTGTTAGGGCCCATAAGAGCCCCCCAGTGCCAGGCTGCAGCTTGCTGTGTGTCCTGTGCTCCAGCTTGGTCAGAGCTGTGGGGGACAATGCAGCACCCCAGCTGCCTCTTCCCTCTGTGGTGGGTACTCCTGTCTGAGCTGGCATCTTTGTGAGCCCTGTGTGGGACAGAAGACAAACCCTTTGTGCTCGGGGGAGCAAAAGAGTGGTGAGCTGCCTGCTACTTCAGATGGGGGCTTGCACCAGGCCTCAGGACTAGCTAAGTGGCCTTGTTGGCCACCGGTCGTCTGACAGCGAGAGGGACCGTACTGCTCTCTGGGTAAGCTGATGGTTTGGTGGGTTTGATATGACAGAATTTTGAAAAGCACTATGCCATTTGTGGTAGCTGATAAATGATGTGAACAGAGAGTCTGATTTCTTGTTTTGTTAGCTGTTGTCCTGATGGAAGTGTGAATGTGCTCCCTGTGAGCTGTAGCCAACACAGTGGACATGAGCTCCACAACTTACCCTGTGGCTGGGTTTGTCTGTGAGGCTTAAGAATTTATACTGTAAGGATTGGGTTTATTGGGAAAGGAAAGAAAGTAGGCAGCCAAAGGCTGATCTCAGCCACATGTGTGCAGCTCCTGGGGCTGTGGGGCTTCATCCTGGCTTGGCGTGTGGCCCAAGGAGGCCTTGTGTGATTGCAAATAATGTGGATGGTGCCCTGGAGAAGAGCAGACAACTGTTCCTTGCTTTGCTGTGCTCTCTGCACTGCAGCATCTGTTTTGCTTCATTTTTTAAATTTTTTTTTTAAGAAAACCACAAGTATTTTTCACTAGGGAGTTGATAAATAACAGTGCTTGCATTTTTCAGAAAAGTTTGGGGGGGTGGGTAAAAATAATTCTTCTGATGTATAAAGTTCTTATGTTTGGGTTTGAGCATTAATTCACAGATTGTCTTTCATTGTCTTGTTCCCAGCTCGGGAAATCCTATGGGGTATTCTCCCTCAGGAAATCACATGGGGCGATGTCTTAACTTGATTTATTTTTATTTGTGTATTTAACTTTGCATAGAATTGTCTTTCACAGCAGCATTTTTTTATGGAGATTTGTATTTCTTGGAATATTTAGCAAACTGGGGAGTGTTTAACAATTTGTCAATGAAACTTTAAATGAAATTTGTTGTGACTGTGGATGCACTTGATACTGGGATGATGTGTGTGATGTACTAAACTTAGTAGCTATTTTGAAAGGCTCTGGTCAAAAGGTTTTATTATGTTTACTTCAGTCTCAAAACAGCTGCCTGAAAGGAAATGTATTCTAGCAAATGACAGACTACATGTATAAACATGAACAAGGTTAGCCTGAGTCTAGTCTTAGTAATTTTCTAATACTTTATTTCTGTAGTACTTTCTGTCCTTGCTTCTAAAAACAGGTTTCATGTGGTATATGACAGTTTTTGTAGAGAAGTGGTTTTAGCCCTTCTGTCTTTCCTAGTCTTGAGATGACAGAAAAAGCTTAAAAATTGTTGTTTATCAAAAGCATATTTATTTGAACTGTGGTGGTGTCTTTGTAAAGGGAAATCTTTGAAGGTTCATATTATGACTGGATATGTTCTGAGGTAATCTCAGATATTTTTTATAATTATTATATATATAGCTTTCTAATGGCTCAAATATATAATGTCTTGTTTCTGAGTTTGAGTATCACCTTATTGTGTTGTTGTTTATCCAGTGTCATAAATATACCAATGAATTTATGAAGCAAATGCATGGACTTGTCTCCCTTGTTTGCACAACCTTTTGTTTAAAGGTTAGTTGTAACAAGGAGGTCAACAATAAAGCATGGGAAACAGTACACAGAGGACAGAGAAATTGCAGAGTTCTCTGCTCTGGTGAGGCTCTCTCCCTTTCAGCTCCATACAGCTCTATGCTTTCACTTGGAAAAGCAAAACAGCAAAACTCTGCTTCTTTTAGAAATTAGTGGCATAAGCACAGGAAGAAGGTGGTCACCTCTTCTTCTGGCTGGAGAAAATGTCCTGCAACACTTAGATGTATCTGGCTGTTGGGTTGGGGACTCTATTTTTACCTTGTGTTATGGTTACGGGCTATGGTGGGTTCTGAAGTGATCAGAGTAAGCTGTTGTCTGTCTAAAGCTTTGAGCCGTTTTATGGAATTACAGGGTTAGGACTGGACCTTTCAAAGTTTACTGGAACAATGTGATTAAACCAAAGCCAAGAATCTAATGACGTTGGAGAATACTAAGACAGAGGGCCTTGTTTGGGTCCCTGCTATGAAGGATTGGAAAAGTTCATTGTTTCATGCAAGCCTTGTTGTATGATCTTTGAAATGAAAAACATTTTACTTTCCATGAGCGAGTATACGTAATTTTTAGTTACTATGAAAAAGGTGTATCTTTGTTTACATCATGATACAAATGTTGCTGAAGTGCTTGAAACTTCATGTAGACTTGGCTTTATTATAATACTGATTTTTCCTTTCATAAGAATTATCTGTTGATATTTGACTGCATTTATTAAAATTGTTTCACAAGTTTCTTTCTCCAATAAATCCTTCGCTATAATTGGATGGAGTATTTTCCACTGTTGCACAGCATATTGTACGTACTAGGTACTGAAGTGTGTATTATTACTTGAAAAGCTCTGGGTGGCAAGAATTAATTACAATTATTATATGTCTCCTGTAATGGAAACTTCAGTGAAATGCTGGCACTGGATAATTTGCTGGTGCTAATTTATGTCTTCAGTTTTGGATAGTCTGAGGAAGACCTATGTTTCTTTTCCTGAAATAAACAAAACCAGGTTCTGAACTTGCAGAAAATAAGGGTAGTTCTTAAAGGCTAATCATTATCAGCCTTTGTCATGGGGTTGTAATTGTTTCATGAATTCTGCTTCAATCAGGCAAAAATACGCTTAAGTGCCAATAAGTTTTTATGCTACTATGATTTCCTCTTACCTTGTCTTCCTCCTCCCAGTTTATGGCTTTATTCCACTGTCTCTGTTACTAAGCAACACTGTACATGGTTTTAATGCAAATGACTTTGAACTCTCTGATAGTGAGGCAGAATAACACCAGGTTAATTTCCTGATTAATACATGCTACAAAGAATTGCTTTGCACACACACAAAAAAACCCACAAAAAACCCCACAAGAACAACCCCCAACCCAAAGATGATGGCTGGGATGCTGCCTCTTAGCATAAGGAAATAAAATATTTAATTTTTCTTTGGTATTTCCTAGATTGTCTTGTATTTAGAACAACCTTTCCAAGCAGATGGATCAAATGCTTGGTTCTGTCACTTTGGCTTGATCTTTCTGTGCTGAGCTGCCTAGCACAGTGTATATGCCATGATGATGCAAGCAGCTTTCTTGTGGTTGCTTGCTATATTTTCATTTCTATACAAGAGGATGTAAAATGGTAGTTCAGATGCTATTTTTGTTCCATTTCTAAGATTAATGGTAGCATGTGAGACTTTAGAAGATGTCTTTTAGAAGATGTCTTTTCAATCCAGTAGTAAACTTCCAGCTGACCTCACTGTGAAGAGGATTCAACCAGTGATCATGCCTGTTTGATAAATGTCGCTTGCATGCCACGGTACCACTCCTCATATTCTTAAAGCTCTTCAATAATTGTGCATTGCAGATGATTGCATATTCTTCTCTTTTTTTTTTTTTTTCCATAATCTTAAAAATGCAAAATCTTATTTAATGGGCTAGGAGTTATAAAGTTTGCAATACCATTTTTGATGGAAATAAAACCGATTTCAGTACCGCACTGCAGCAATCTTAGGAGTGGTGTTTAGGCTGCAGCATTTCCTCACAGGAGCAGCTGTGACAGGTTTATGGCCAGTATCTGCAGAACTGTTTTGACTTTACTTCTCCAAGTCAGTTGCAATGCTTGCTATTTACAAGGTGGAATTTGAAATTCTAAATGTAGAACATTAAAGGATTTAATGTATACTTAAATGCACATTTGCAACTTTGATTCCTGTAATGCCTGAAGATTTATACCTTTCAAACAGCCTTAGGTAATATTGAGCCTTCAGACAAATTCTGCCTTTAGATAGGCTCTTAGTTTGAAATTATCTGTTTTCAGTGTAGTGAGTGTGTAATGCAGCCCTAGGAAACACGTCTGCATTGACCTGTCTTCAAGTGTTTCTTGTTCTGTGTATTTTTTTTTGTTTCCTTCATTTAAAAAATATTTTCTTCTGTTACTTAGAGGCCCTCTGAAGAAAGAAAAGAAATACTGAAATACTGAAATGACTGCCAGCAAAATCCTGTCAAATGCACAGTCAGCAGAATGAATAATAGACCAGAAACTTTTAGTTTAATTTTTAAAATAATGTTTAAATCGTGACTCAGAACTTGTGCATAAGAATGTTTGTTTGTTTTCAAATTTGGCAGAGACCTCCTGAGAGAATTGTGCTTGTGCTTTTGGGAAATCAAACATTTGCCAAATTTAAAACAAATAGAGAAAGTCTTAGACTCCTTTGTTTTCTGTGAAAACACACACTTAAAAACAATGTGGGATTAACACAGTTATGGAGCGTGTCCTTAGTACTGCCCATGTGTTTTTCTCCACTGCTACAGTGTACTTAACAGCTATGCATGAACTACTCTCTGTGGGTTAGGAGAACATATAGCAGAAAAAATAAAAGTTAAATGTAGACATGGTTAATTAAATACAAGGCTTTGCCAAATAAAAACAAGCCATAGTGTATTTTAGCGTCTGTGTGCAGAAGTGGCACATTTATGGTATGTGCTGGATGGCAGTCACTATTACATATCAGTAGATATAATGCTGCAGGTATTTCATCATAGGTGAGATTCAGGGATGTCCCTATCTACAGTATATTTTTTTTCAGGATGTCATTGCCTCCATGATGTATTGGGCCAGAGGACTAAACTTTATTTGCTGCAAGTGAAACAGGATTCCATTAATGTATGCTGAGCATATTAATATTCTGTGCAAGTTTGAACATTAGGGGTGATAATCTGCTTGCAGCTGGAAGTTACAGAGCTTTGCAGTGTTGATCACCTTCTCCTGTGACATAGGCAGATCATCTGTCAAAGGATATTGTAGGAGAGATGACATGTTCTATCATGGAATAACCTTGTCAAAATATTTGAATCAACTTGGCAGAAAAATTAGTCTTTAAACAGCTCCAAGATAAGCAGTGAAGTGTAAGGAAAATTTTGTCTTGCATGTAGCTTGCAGTTTGAGCTGGAGGTAAGAGGTCAAAAGTGGAATATACCTGCAGCTGTTTTAAAATGTGCTGTACGCTTCTCTAGTGTCTGAATGGTATTGTAATTCAGTTCCATGTTTAAATCCAATGTGTACTTGTGGCTCACAGTAATGAATGTTGATGATTTGACACTGACCTGTAAAGTTCTTGAAACATATTTGGTATGTACATTGGTGGTGAGTGCCATAGGAAAACTGAAGTTAGATGCTTAAAGAAGCCATAGGTAAAAGGTAGGTAGCTCCTACAACTCTACCTTGGTAGGCTATTATCTAGATTCGACAAAGTACAATGTATTTTTCCAATAAATATTTAAAGTTTTTTTACCAGAATATTGAGTCACAAACCTTGCTGATTAAAACAAAATTATGTGCAACTTCAGAATTTCTGGAGTATGAGCTGTACAGATAATGTATTTTTTCTTTAAGAATCAAGTGTTCTTGTCAGACCCTGTACTTTGTTCTGATCTGTTGGGAGTTAAAGCTAAAAACACAGTTATTGTAGGTTTGATAAGAAACAATCTAACTGTATGGTGTGAAGATTAATGTAAATGAACACTTAATTTAAATTGTTTTGGATTGTTTAATATTCTCAGTATTTCCATGTACAGTCAGTCTAATGTAGATATTTCTGTGAAAAATATTGCTCTGCACAGCTATATTAGGCATCTGTCTAAAATGGTTTTTTTCTGAAACAGTGGGGTTTATCTACTGTCTACTCTCTCATAAGAATTACAGCTGACAGTATAGAAAGCTACCATAAATAAGCAGAGAAATTCAATGCCAGAAATACAGCTTTACTGGATTTAACATGTATACACTGCACTGTATAGTACAGTCTAGTATATAACAAAGTATGCCTTTCTGCATGCTTCTTTACATTTCTACTAGAATAATCATATCACAAAACCCAGGTTCAACATTAACAGTTCTTTAGTAGGTGAAATTACATCTCATGTATATTTATTTATGACCTGCCTTTGAAAAGTAGCCTACAAATAATACACATTCCCTCACTTTATAGGTGCTCTTATACAGAAAGAGGGTTGTGTGTGCAATTTTTTTTATCATGCTTAGAGGTTTTTTACAGTACAAAACGTTGTAAAAGCTTTAAAAAGCTACTTAAATGAACAAAAACTTGTGAAAACTTATTTTAGATCCTGTAGTACTTCATGGGTATTCGGCAAAATTAAATCTACATAGTACTACTGTAATAGAGGCTGTATTTTTGTGAAATTATTTTAACTTTGGTTTCGGTTCTGGTTTGGTATGGGTTGGGTTTTTTGCATATTGTGTGATGCTAAACTAACACGAGTAGTTCAGGAGTGGGCAAAACTCAATGTAACTCCATACACAGTATATAGTCTTCCTTTCCTGGGCATATAGTTACTTAATGAGTTTCTAATGCATGACCTCTTTCCTGAAGGAAAAGTCAATAGTGCCAATATCTTACATCCATTGATTAAAGTATTTCTAGTTATTCAGTTTTGTAAAAATGGCCAAGTTAACATTTGCTTGAGAATATTAGTTGGAGATGCTTAAAAGTCTCTGTCTGAATATGTGCAGGGTTGTTCCTCGCTTGTAACATAAAACCTCTCAGTATTTTTATACTCTTTCTTGATTTCTTATTTTCAATGAGAGAAGGTTTTTGGCTCACTTTGTGGGTTTTTTTTGTTTGTTTGTTTTTTTTTAATTTAAGGGCACTGTGAAGTATCTTCACAGTTCTGTATTTGTTCAGTAACAGCCTTTGCTTTCCACCCTATTCTAACAATTTTTCACCCTGATTAGGCTGTAAAGCTCCAAGGGATCATGTGTTTCTCAGTGTACATATACCTCCTGCACTAGGGCCTGTGCTTGACTGTAGCCTTACAGCACTGCCAATATATAAAGCTGAGGAATAATAAAAATACATAGCAAATAAGTTATTCAGTAGATAGCCTGTAAGACTTTTATAGGCTCAGCCTTTAACAGTTTTTCACTTTTTTCCAGTGTGTGACACTATAAAACAGAATTATGAAGTGAGGTTTACCAGGGATATGCAAGATTAAATATGGTTTTATTTTCATATAAATTTGAAATGGATATATGTGATCCATTCTGCCATATTTTGGCAGGAAAAAAAAAACCTACAGAAATCAGTCTGCTTTTATGCTGGAAACTGATCCTATTTCCAGTGAAGCCACTGTACAAAGTGGGACTGCTTAGAAACACCAAAGCTTATTGTAAATAAGTGGATATATTTGCATTGAATATTCAGCTACAGGCAGCCTGAGTCTGGATTTTGAGGGCCCATTATTCATAATGTGATCCTGCATTTGACACAATACTCTGGGTAAACCTGTGCCTATAATTTAATTCAGCTTCTAAAAAGTTAAGCCTAAATTATGCCTTAAACTCTACCCAGTAGATAGGAAAATTAGCAATTTAAGTATCTGCTCCAAGGAAACTTTACTAGCTTAGCCAGTTCTGGGAAGTGCAAGTGAATGGCTGAACTGCTGTTTTACCTTTGATTTTGGAGTTCCTTTCCATTATGAATTGCAGACACAGTCTGTTCACCTTGAGTTTAGGGGCAGCTGGGTTAGATTTTTGGATTAAAAAGAATGAGGAAGGATGACAAAATATTACAGCAATAAATAGAAATACTTTGGTAAGGATGCTATTGTCTAAGATACATAGTTATAGTGATAATAGTGGAGTACTTGGAATAATACAGAAAGATTATACACCTTTGCTTTTGGTGGATTAATACAGCAGTGGAGATGGCTTTCACAAAGACATCTACTGATGACATGTATGTTTTTAGTAATAGTTCAGACAGTAAAAGTTCTTATATAATGGTAGTAAACTTCTATAAAACTATTGAAATAAAAATCTATCACTTCACAAATCATGACTGCACAACAATATTTAAAAGAAAATATCTTGTTCTTGTTACATAATTTACCAGTACTTTTAAAGCTGCAGGCCATGGCAGCTTGCACAATAACAGATTGCACAATGCTGTTCCCAGACATGATCTGTACCTCTTTCCTGAGTGTCTAGCCACATCTGCAGAACTCACCAGTGACAATGAGCTTGACAGCTCTGCCATTAACATTGAGGATTTGTTAGTTCAGCCTTGGTAGTGAGGTCGCTGTTGAAATGGTCTCTGATTGATAGAACAGCCTCATCACTTTGTACAAACTGGTGGGACAATGGTGTGGCCAAGCCTGTAATGTGATGTAGAAGAGCAGAGCTGAAGACCCTGACCTTGTGAGTAGAGTAAGAATGGTTTGATATGTTCCAAATTGAGCAGGATGTTATTAAGAAACTTAAGAACCTCTCAAAACTTTCTGGAAGGCTTTACTACTTAGCTGAAAGATTATTTTAAGATTTTTTTGGTTTTTGGTTTTTGTTTTTTGTTGTTTGTTTTTTTTTTTAATCTGTTGTGAAAATAAAGTATTTACAATTAACACTATATATTTCCAAAATCAACAGACCTTTGCTTTAGGCTTTCCTCACCCTCTCCAGTATTTTTTTTTTCTCCTTTCCATGGCAAAATTCTCCCTGGGAATACTTGCACTTCAATATATTTAAAAAGGAGGTCAGTAAGATAAATCATTGCTGAAGCTATGCAAATGAAACTAAAGCAAACCTGGGAATTCACACTGTATTCTCTGCTGTTGTGACAGTTTCAAGTACATGAAAACCACCACCTAAATAGTAATTCTGGCAAAGTAAAGGACTTTTGGCTTTGTATATACTCTGCAACCTCTTGATTAATAATGTAAACATGAGGAAATTAAGATGAGAAGCCAAATTAATCCCTACTGTATCTGTAATGATTTTATTGGAATTTGGGCTAATCAGTGCAGATTATACAGTGTGATTTAGGATAGGCATATAATGGGCAAGCAAGTAGAGAGCAGAGCATGAAACATGAGTCATAAAATACTACCACACAATAAATAGAAATAAATATTATGCATGTACCTGCCAAACATAATGTGATTTAGATTATTCTCCCAGTAAAAAGGAAGTATTCTTTCAAAGAAGTCAACAGAATGTAATTGTGACAGAACAAACTTTTGATGCCTGTATTTAGGGCTATACGCTGTCTCCATTAATACTGGCTTCAGTTCCTCACAACAAGAGAGCACAGGGACAGAATGAGAGTTTGTCAAGTATTTTCCTTTGTTCGTCCTGAGAATGAAAAGCACTTGGGATACTCCTTTTAAAATAACAGCACACTATTTCATCTTTGTTAACTTTGTGTTCTTTAAGATAGTGGGAGTTTGTTCTTTAACATATATAGCTAGTTCTCATTTTGATCTTTGATTAAGAGGGCTCAACTCAAAGTTCCCTGAAGATGGCAAAGTAATGGCCAAATCTCCCTCCCTCCTCTTTTGTCAATGAGTAGGTTCTTGCATCAAAGAATACTCTGGCCATCTCCTTCCTGCCCCTCTATGTAGACCATACAGCCCAGGGTCCACAACAAGGGCCTCCTGCCCCTACACTCTGCCGTGCTGCTGCTCTGCCTGCCCCATGTGCAGATCTCCAGCACAGCATTTGCAGCAAGCAGGTGGGTAGGGGAGCCTAAGGCTCAGCAACAAGGCTGTTTCTCAGCATCTGCATTGGTTGCAGGTAGATGCATGATGGAAGTGGGGACTCTTCAGCCAGCTGTTGGTTTGGGGCTATGTGGGGATGCCTGAAGTTGCAGGATGTGCCTGTACAAGCAACTCTCTGCTCCAAAAGTGTTTGCTCTCTGGTGCCCAGTTAGAGCTGTTGAAGAGTTTTGTCTCTGGCTACTGTTCAGTATGTATTGATCTGAGTATTTCTTTTAAAGGAAACAATAAACCAGGATGCACTGTATTTGGCAGCTGATGACCATTCTACTCCGTAGAAGAGCAAAAATTTCCCAGCATTATTTAATAGCAGCTTTGCCCTCCACCTCCATTGCTGATCAATTCAGTCAGTCTGTCCTTTAAAGCACACTGGCTGCAATCCCTTCCTACCTTTCCTGCAGCAACCCAGCTTAATATGTGTCCTTGTGCTTTTTCCCATGGAGCAGGTAGGCACAGGGAGCACCAGCAGCCCAAGATGCACAATCTCTTTAAAAATGCAGGATCTGGTGTGAAATGATCAAGATCACTAAGCAATAGCTTCTCTTCTGTTTTCTGCTGTAATAGTAATTTTTATTGATCACAGTAACTATGATTCTGTTTCTTCTTGGTGATGAGTCCTTTCAGCTACGTAATTAGTTATTACTTGCACAAACGTGCTTTGTTCTTAATTTTTATACACATATATATATTTCTTCTCTTTGGGATGGGATGGCTCTCCTAGTAATGCAATCAACATTTTGCAAAAGAGCTGCCTGTTGTGGGGGACACTGGATTGCAGTGATCAGGGGATCAGCAGGTGATGAGGCAATGCTTGCTTAGCCCATCAAGGAAGTTAACTGCCTCCCAGATAGACAAGCTTGTACTTCATTTTACAGGAGTTTTGTCAAAAGGACTTCCCGTTCCATAAAAGGGCAGGGAAATACTGTTGTCTCTTCCTGTAGAAATTTTGAGATGGAAAAACAAATTGTTGGCTGCATCCAGCAGGTGGCAAGCACAGAACACTGAGTTATGTCTGAGACAGAGCTGATTCTGCTAGGGGAAGCTCCGGATGCTGCTCAGCATGTGCACATGTGTACAGGAACAAAACACCACACAGATAAATTGTCAGCTCTGTCAGTCCTTCGTCAGCTTACTGAGTGCTGAGGCACTGATACTGTTCTGGATGCTATTTATAATGCATGAGATTACTGTTGTAGTAATTTTTAACGAATGGCTGTCTTGCCTGCAAGGATAGATGTGAGCTAAATATAAAGCATTCTGTAAAATAATAGAACTGTGTCTTTAAATGACACATTCAGGTTTCAAATTTTGAGATAGTAGCTTGCAATTAAATTAACTTAAACCTTTAATCAAAGAATGTTTCTTTTTAACACACAGCTTTAGAAGTTTTAGTGAATCCTCAAAGTGCCTTGTGACATATAAGAAGAGTTTGTTCCCATTTTGCAGCTAGAATAACAAAGGCAAAATTGAAGGAATTTGCTGTAAAATGAGTAAATGAAAAAGCAGGAAGAGGAACAAGATTCCCAGACCTGGCTGTAGTCTCATATTTTTCTTAAAGTATTAAACTACAGAAATAACTTTTTTTTGTGGTGTTTTTGAAGTAAAATAATTTACTGACGTAAAAAATAAAGTGTTTGAGTATATGCAAGAAACTGATAATCAGAAAATGTGGATAATCCAATCACTTATTACCTTAGACAAAAACACATCAGATGTGTAATTTTTGAGATTATAAATATTGCAAATTCTCAAGGATCCCTTAGTTGTCTAAATGGGAAGAAAAATTCCAAAATTTTATGTAAGTTTTGTTATGTCAAAAGTATTTATGAACATATTTATCTTCAAAGACAATAAATGAGTGTGAATCAATAATAAATATTTCTAGAGCTCATTATTTGAGGCATGAAAGACATACGGGGATATCATTAGTTGATACTTCTGACAGTACTTATCATATTCTCCCATCATTTGTATGACTAGTTTGAGCCAGACTTTTGTTCTGATTTATGCTAGTATAGATCTGGATTCATTACACACTTTAAAAAGATTCTGCAGGGAGGAAATACTCTAGGATTAGTTTTGTATAAATGGAGAGAAATTCTGTAAAAGCCAAGTTTAGTCTCAGCTGTGTCATAATGTGACTAAAAGCTTCATTAGTTAAACTGTACGATGCTAAGAAGAAATGTGTCAATGTTTATTAAATGTCCAGGAATTGGAAGAATTGAGTGGATTTGATTAGTTGGTAATTTCTCTCATTGAGTTCACTGTTTATTACACAAAATTAGTTTGAAATTCTCTGATCACCTCTGTTCCAGAACTCATACTTTCAAATACAGGATTTTACTCTGTGTCAAAGAGTTTGGCATCAGCCCCTTCCCTAAGTGAGGTTTTTCAAAGTCAGTGTGGCATATCATGAGGAAAAGTTGAGTCAGGAATCAGTCAGGGACTCCTTTCCACAAGGGTTTGACTAGCATTTGACTAACTCAAGCAGCTTTCTAATTCCAAAACC
>JANHGN010006992.1:56067-71500 GCA_024605025.1 Megaceryle maxima | reverse complement strand
CGCGGGGCGGTGAGGGGCGGCGGTGCGGCCCGGGGGGAGGGCCGGGCCGCGGCCGGGGTGGCGGCGGAGCAGCGGCGGGGGGCGGCGGTGGCGACGCTCCGTTGTCGGCAGGTGCCGGCGGCTGGGCCAGAGCGAGATGCAGCTCGGAGGCCAGCAGCAGGGAGACCAGCCTCAGGAACATGCTTGCCTCGCTTTCAGGAGCGGCCACAGTGGTGGTGATAATTAATAGTAATAACAACAAGAGTTGGGGAGGGGGGTGGAAAGAGCCAGTCGGCGGAGTGCAGCAACGTAGTTAGGGAAGGAGAAAAGGGGGAAGGAGGGGGTAAAAAAAGGAGGAAAAAAAAAATAGAAGAAAGTTCTTCCTCTCGAACTCGAGTCAAGTGTGAATGAGAGAGAAAAAAATGTCAACAAAAGCCGCTCGCGTGTGAACTTTGTGTTTCTCTGCAGGGAAGAGCCGGGAGCACATGGAAGGAGAGAAAGAGGCAAAAATTCCCAAATCACTGCTGCTGGGAAGCAAAGAGGGGAGAGAGAAAAAGGAGGAGAGAAGTCTCGGACCCCGCAAGTAGAGAAGTTTGAGCACTTCTCACTCCTCTTCCACTTCTCTGCTGTAGTCACCGGATCATCACCAGCAGCAGCAGCAGCAGCAGGGGTAGGGGGCAGGTCTGCTGCGATTCGCACTTTCTCGGGCTCCGGTGGGTTTCCTTTCTTTCTTTTGCCCCCTTTTGTTTTGAAGAGGAGAAGGGGAGAGAAGAAATTCAGGCACAAAAACCAGCCTCGATCGTCTCCGGTGAGATGGTAAAAAAAAAAAAAAGAAAAGAAAAAAAAAGAAAAAAGAAAAAAAAAGCGCCCAAGAAGCGGAAAACGTCCCGGATTTTTGTAAAAGCCCCCTCCCTCTATCTTTTCTGTTGTTGTTGTTGTTATCCCCAGTCTGTCGATGTGAACAAGAGGAGAAGGGAGAGAAATGTGAAGATGAGAGGAGGTGGAACAATGAATTTATAGCGGAATGCCATCCTGCAATGGCAATTTCAACAATTCGTCACTGCAGGCTGCCTCTTAAAGGGAGAGCTTCAAAACCACCACTCCCACACTTCCTTCTCATTTAATCAGACAGAGGGAGAAACTTGAGGGGAGGGGGAAAGGGGGGGTGGGGGGAGGAGAAAAGCAGGGAGACGGAGCTGGAGAGAGGGAGGCAGGAGAGGGGAATAGCGGGAGGAAGCCGGGGAGGGGAGAGAGACCGGGAGGAGAAATGTTTGTGTGTGAAAAAAAAAATAAATATTTCCCTCTAATCGCTTAAAGCCACAGAGTCACCCGGAGTTTGGGATGTCACGGCTGGCCGGGAACGGTGGTGCTGCGCTTACCTCACGTTCTGCCCCCTCTCTCTGCCTGACGCGGCCGTTCATTTTGCAATATTCAGCGGAGGAGGCAGGTTTACGCCTGGATCTTGGAGGGGAGGGAAGCGGCCGGGCTTTTCGGAGAGCGCCGGTGATGCATCGCGCCCCGTGGGGCGGCGGGGGGAGCGGAGCGGCTGCGCCTGGCGTGGGAGCGCGCCCCCACTGCTGGCCGCCCGGTCCCGGCTCGTCGCTTGCCCCTGCACCTTCCTCGGGTCGGCGGCAGCTCCAAACTTCCTCTCTTTGTCTGGGCGGCAGCGGCTCGTCTGCACCCAGCCTGTCATTAAGTCCCGGCAAGCTGTCATCTAGTTTGGGCGGACTGTGATTCCCCCGAGACCCCGAGGAGAGAGGGCGGGGAAGAGTTACCGCTTGCTTTGACCTTTCAAATGACTTCAGATCCTTAGATCATCCCCCCGCTGACTGACACACACATCCACTCACCCTATCCCCTCGTCTTCCTTCCCCCACTTTGTGCTCCTCCGGGGACACCACAAAGGGCAGATGTCTGCATTTATTTTTTTATCTGCCCTTTCCACCATAACACTGCCCCGGAGAGGAGCAGTGAGAGGAGATTGGCAAACAACTCAGTCTGCCGAGATCAAGGGCTGGAAGGCAGCCTGGGCTCCGGGAAGGCGGGAGGAGTGGGACCGCGGGACCTCAGAGGAGTCCGACTGCGCTGGCTTCCCTCTTTCTGAGGTACGAGACCCAGCATCACCAGGTGCCTTGTCTTGCACCGAGTCACAGACGGACGCATGGGAAACAAAAGCACTTAGTGAATCGTGTTCTCCCTCCACGTCCCAAAAGGGGTGCCAGGAACAGGTGCTCCCTCTCTGCAGGACTCCAACGGGGGTGCAGCTCTCCAGTCTCGTCCTAGCCTGCAAACGGCATCTCATCCCAAACACTCTATCTGGAAGGGAATGATGTGCACATCTGTAATACTGTTCAGAATACCGTGGTGGGATGCATAGGGAATGGTGTACCAGCACTGCTCCTCTGTAGTTTCCAGAGGCTGCTTGGAGAGCCTAACATGTCTGTGAAGAACAGGTTAACTAATACAATAAATGTTTCAAAAATTAATATTCCCATGTAAATTATTACATTAACATAACCCTGAGGTTATGCTTATGAAATATTTAATGCACCAAAGTTTTGCAGGTGTTCTTTCTTCTTTTTACATTTTTCTGGAAACGGTGATACCTGTGAACCAAAGTTCTTTTTTCAACCTCCTGCTATTTCTTTTTCTACATTTCAGTATTTTACCATCACCAAAAATTCTTGACTGAAGAAAGTAAGTTCCAAAATTAAGTTACATATCAGGAAGGACATTTTTTGGGTCATGGCCCCTCCAGGACTACTCAGCATTTTAAAATTTAAACATTTTCTCAGTTACTTTAAACTAAAGAAAGTAAAAAAAAAAAAAAAAAAAAAAGGGAGGCAGAGAGAAGAAAGCATATTTTGATTAAAAAAAGAACCTGTAATTTGTCTCCCACTTTATCTTGGATAGCTTTTACTTTTCATTTGAGCCTAGTAGATACCCGTTCAGCACTCACAATATTTTTATTGACTTCACTGGGACTTGATCAATCTCTGGAGTTGCATATATGTCTGCATCCAAACTCCCATATTCCTCTGGCAGAGGTGCTAAAGATGAGATCTGGGATAAGGAATGTGCTTTGGATAACTATTTCAGATGCTCTCCTTGGAAGTGTTAGTTTGTCAATGAAAGGGTGTGTGTACAAGAAAAGGTAATGCGCACAAGAGGCCGGTGTAGTGTTCTCCCATGGTACAGCATAATTCCAACTGTCCGGCCATATAGCCTAGGAAAAACAGGAATGTTTAGCAGGGTTAGCAGTAATTAAATGGTGCGTCTCACTGCTCATTGCTTGTGTTGTCTTTGATTTCCCAAATGACAGGGAAAGTTAGCTAAGCTACCACAATACCTCATTTCAGTGAGCAAGGATCTAGGCTGTACAGGAAGGTATCAATTAGCCTGTGCAGCCTGCCTCATAGATTATGAGGTCTTTCCCATTTATGTTTCAAAATTGTAAATAACTCATCAGGGCAATAATGGAAAGATAGGTCAGCCATGCCTCATGCAACATGAGGAACCCTCTTGTACTCTAAGAGTCTTGAAGTGCAAGAATAAATCACTTAAACAAACTGGCTTCTTTTTCCTCCCAGTTTTGCCCTCTTAGCCTATTTTTACAGTTTCAGTATTGCCTTTGAACAAGAAAGCCTGTTAATTTGAGCGTCCCCAGTTGTGGATGACACTAAATCCTTGTCAAGCAGTTCTGACCTGGAAATCTCAAAGCTGACCTTTCCCAACTGAGAGATAGAGAGCCACAAATCCTCCATTAGCTTTAAGGCACAACACAAGTTCTGTACACTTTGGACCAAACTCAATCCTGATGTAAAAAGATGTGGTCCTCTTACATCTCTGGAAGCTGCAATCTGCTTTTGTTAAGGTTGTTTTTCACCCCCTGAGTTTGTCCATGAAACCTTTTAGAATGCTCCAAGTAACAGCCTTGGTAGGTGGGGATTCCTGATTATATACTATTTTAACCACATAAGAAATATTATTCTAAGCATTATGAACACTTATATGAGGGAATAGCTTGAGAGACATGGAGATACTGACAAAGCTGCTTGTTATCTACATGTCCTTCAAACTGTCTTATAAAAGGGTCTCAGTTTGTATCACTTCTTTTTCAATTCTCAGTCATATTACTAGAGATAGGAAACCATGAATCTAAGGTGTCAGCAAATTAGTCCTGTGTCTGTCTGCAGCCCCCTGATAGCAGTCAAGGCCTAGCAAATGTCCTACCCAAGACTGCCTGTCTTTCACCATTTACTTAACTGTTTCTCTTTGGGAAAAAAAAAAAAAAAAAATCTGTTCAGCTTTTATTGTTCTGGTGTTAGGAGTGTCTGATATTTATTTAGGTTTAACAATACAAATATTAAGATTATAATGTCCACATGTAATAATTTTAAAGCTTTCCTATGGTGATGCATTAAAACCACTGAAGACATTTATTACTAAAGTACTCATTATTAGATAAAATATTAATTATAAGTAATTTTGCAAAGAACTCTTAAAGGTGAGTATTTTTGGTTAGTGTTCTGGAAAGGACTAGAGATACTGGCATTTAGATTAAGTTATAAAGCTTTTGACCCCCACCCTAGGAAAGCAGCATAGTGAACATTGTCCCTTATTTGGACTATGCATCTTTACATGGCTTGAATGCTATGAAGACCCATTCAGATGGAGACTTCCTGGCATTTGACAGACTCTAATTTACTCGTTGATATTGATATGGGTTTGTGGTTGATAAATAAGCCAAAGTTGCCAGTCTTACCAGATGTGTTGGGAACTGGGTGCTTCTGGAGACTAAGCTAACTTCTTCATTCTTCTCATATTGCATGTGGCAAAGGCAGTAGTGAGAAACTTGCTATGGCTTACACCTTTTGTTTCCATGGCTGGCATTTCATCCAGACACAGCTGACTTTTCTAAGGAGTCCAGTCCAAGGATTTTGTAGGCCCTAAATTATTTATTTAAAGGTCAACTAACTCCTGCCTTAGAAAAACAAAAATTATTTTCACATAGGCTGGTGTTCCTGAGTATTCAAGTTCCTGGATGGCATTAGACAGGTTGTACCTTTGTGCCCCTCAGAAGCCACCCATGCTTGTGACCACCCATAGCTGTAACTGGCCAGGTTTAGAATAGAAATATATTTAGTTACAATAAAATAATGAACTCAGAGAAGTTATATTTGGTGAGAAATGTCTTTTTGTTGTAAAGTACTGTAGCTTTAAGGCAAAATGTTTTACTTGCTTCTTTATGGTCAATGACATCTTCTTCAGCTGCAGCCATGTGGGAGCACAGGAGACGCCTTTGGCGTGGGGATTATGTTTTTATAAGTGGCATGTGTAAGTAATGTATCAAGCACATAACAGTTCCAGCAGGCTGAAAATTTTACATTTGACATCAGCTTCATTTTTCTGTAAGACGTAAGGTAGCATCTGTAAAGGAGTGTAGTGTTAAACCTGGGTTGGGAACTGTTTAAGTAGCTGTACTGTTTTAGTGTAATAACACAAGAATATTGTGAATTTGCAAATACTGTATCAAGTTAAAATAAGAAACTGTCCGAGGACTGGTTAGAAATCAGATTGGTAGGATATCCACTTAGAGAGGAGGAAAAAGATATTTCTGCAAGATTAATCATATATAAAAATATATCACGTAATAAAAGTATACCTCTCACCTGCTTACCAGGATCCAGAGGAGAAGGGAGCTTACTGATCAAAACAAGCTATGACATTGTCCAATCAGGAGGAAAAGGAGGCACAAATGAGAAGTAGTATTTCCTAGGTATTGACCTAGAGAATAGATCCGAATGGGGTCCTCACCTTCCAACAACTGATGCAAGAAATGAGCTCACATAAACCATAAGTGAATAATTGTGACCACTGAATCTACTATGAATTTTGTTTAAAAACACATGTTGGGTGTGGAGGCAGTGCTCTGCAGGAAGTATCAGATGTTAGTATATAGTAAGTATCAGACCTTAATGCTTTTTTTTTTTTTTTTTTTTTTTTTCTGAACAGCAGCAAGATAACCAGAGGAAGGGTAAGATGTTAAACTTTCCTTATAAAAAAATGACACTTGTTATAAAAATACATTTTAAGACTGCAAGATATGCACATGATGTATTCAACAGCTGTTCTTTCAGAAGACTAAGGCAGCCTGAAAAACTCTGGAGTCTAGTTTGTATGAGGAGCAGCAGACATTTAATTAATCTCAGTCCCAGAATTTTACAGCCAATATGTGGTCTCTGAACATCTCTGCTCTAGTTTGTGGAACATCTGTAGTAGAAAAACAGAACTTGAATAAATCCAAGTATTCTTGTACCCCTCCAAATCCTACCACTTTTTATAATTATTTCTTTAAATATTTTTCCAAAGATCAGCTTCTCCCCATCATCCCATCTCCTTTTGTGAATCTATCCTTTTAGCCAGATATGTGCCTTAAAATTTTTAATAAGCCACGTCTAAACAACAGCTAATTCAATACTGATTTAGCAGGCAAATAGCCTCCCCTCACTTCTACCCCAATCTTTTTTTGGTTTTTTTTTGTACCTAGCCTGGGTATATGTTCTTGCATATATTCTGAAATATCTGAATCTGAAATACTGGGGCAATTATAAGGAAAGAAGTTCCTCAAATAGCTTTTGTTTGTTTTGTTGCTGTTGGGCTGATTATTACTTATTTATTTTTATTGTTATTTATTTTTTATTTCTTTTCAGTCCGCAGTTTTCAGTTGACACAAATTGGGGTAGTTCCATGCGGGCAAATTGTTAGAGGTATAGCTTTTTGAATTTACAAATCTATAAATGATATTCCAGTACTGTAGGTGGAATATCTTTTTCCATGTCATCTGAGGCATAAACCAGAAAATGTACTTCCTTAGGCTTCAAAGTTAAAACTGTAAGAGAAATTAAAAGAAATTTAAAACAAACATTCAATTGCCAGATCTCACCTGGCATTAATACACTCACTGAACCACATAAGATATCAAGTTAATGTTGCCATGTGCACAGATTTTTCCATCTGAATCCTGGTTGACCTGAAACTTGGGAAGAGAGAACTTTGCAGTTCCTCTGAGGCAGGAACCAGGGGGAGCGCTATCAGGTGGCACCACTGCCTGGCACAAAGCTTCATCTGGCTTGTTGTCACTCAAAATAGAAATCATTGCCATGAGAAATGTGTAGACCCTAAAACTTGTTCTCCCCACAGATACTTCTGTCACGTTAATCCACAAGTAGGATCATTTTGTGAGCACTTGTTTGTCTTGTGTGTTGTCTAAGAAGGTATATAGGTGTGCGCAGGGCGTATCTAGGGTGGGATCATGAATGTGCTTTTGAAATGACTCTCCCTATCATCTACTCTTACTGTGCTTTGGTTTGCACCAGGTAAGGGTCATGGAGTACACAGACAGGATTCCTTTGGGATGAGAATAAATCAGCAGGTATGTTCCCATGGGTATACAAGGCACAGGACTAGACTAGAGCTAGTCCAAATAAATCCACCTAAAGGCAAAATTGAGTGGATGTCACATCTTTAGCACCAACTCTTCTGCTCTCCAGACCTCCTCTTATCCAGCTGCACTGCTTCCTAGGGTGGACAGTCCTGCTACTACTGCTGAGGAACATCAGAAGGACACAAACAGTCTGCAGTGTCAGTTGAAGGCTATACAATATTCCTTTTCAGATGCATATGTTTTAGACACTTTTGCAGGCTAGGATTATGTATGAAGAAATGATAAGAAAATGCATATGCAAGACAGGGACATAGTTTTCTGAATATATTTTACTGTCTTAACAGTGGAAAGCATACATTTTAATGATTAGCATATATCTTGTAATGCACGCACTTCCATCAAAAGGGCAAGGAGGCCCATGTAACATTAAAATGCTATGTTAGTCTTATTTTAAGGGCTTAAATGGGTCTCAAATGGTGCATAAGGCTTATGCTGGCCTTGGCCATAAGGGCACAATTCACCCTGAAAGAAGAGACCAACCTAAGTTTCATCACAGCTGCAATATTCATTTCTGGAATGCACCCAGCAGGTTTTATCCAAGCCACTACAGACAGGCAGCTTGAGTTTTTCCAGTTCCTGATGATTACACAGTATCCTGGAGTCAGTTGGACAATTTCCACTGAGAGTGAAACTTTGTATTTAATATCCCCCTAAAATAAAAGTGGTATAAGAGAAGGGCCTCAGTCTTTTTCTTCTTTTATTGCTGTTGTTGAAAAGGTTTAGCCCACAGGGATTGGAGCACTGGGCAAAACTACAAAATATGCAGTGCATCCTGTTACACCAAAGTAGGCAGATCCTCTCCTGTAACAACCAGACTGGTACAATGGATGACTTTGTCTAGTTTTTCTGACCATAAGGTACTATAGTGTGCATGGTATTTCATTATGGTTTCCATTTCAGGAAGTTAAATGGTGGAAATCACTAAGTATTGTGACTCCGTTTTCACCATTGTTCCAGAAGGGGGTTTGTTTAAAAGGAATGGGTAAGTCTCCCTGGAGCTCTTTTACATGACACTGCAATGTACCACAGGAAATTATTTCCCTCTTTACTGGACACCCAGGATAACATCAAATATGAGTATTGAAAATCTTCAGCATCCATTTTGGAAAGAAATTTGCAAAGAAATAAAAAAAAATGAAGTGCCTATCAGATATAAGATATGGACAGAGCAGAGAGTAGCTTGATCTTAAGTTCATCTGAACTACTGGTCCTTTCAAAATCCATCTGTCAGGATCTTCAACAGGGGAAAAAACAGAGCAGGCCCAATAGACAACAATACTACCTCCACTATACATCATACTATAAAATGTCATTCCTATCTCATGTGACCCGGAATAGATTTACAAAGCAGTATACAAAACACACCCACCCATAGGGGCATACTATTTTTCAAGGTGTTAGGAACACAGGGCAAAAAAAAAATCTAAATCAACCCAAACTTTTGCTCTCCTACATAGTCTGAATTACAGAAATTTCATCATAGCCTCAAGTCTGCTTCCCAAATTACCTACCCTTTCTCAGAACCCTTCCACTTCTTTGCCTCCTTGTCTGCAATATTTTCAGATATTTTTTCTCCCAAGAGGACATTTTGAAATGTGCATGTCATGGTCCAGATCATAACCACACCAGGCAACCTTCTTTCCTCCCTGATGTTTACTGGGGTTTATATTCTCCAGTATGAACTGAAAAATGTGTGTACTCAAGCCCTTGCCAATGAACAGCATGACTTTCCATGGCTCATAAAAACTCATCCATCCCCTGTGCAGGAAAACCATCCTCCTTTGCACAGAGCAGGAGTTCACTACTTCAAAACACGGAAAGCATATGGTGACATATTTTAAAAGAAAACATAACAAAACAGTGTCCCACCCATGACCCTTCCCAACAAAACCCCACCATTTTCATCCTGGAAAACTGACCAGTGCAATCCCCACAAGGTCTACCACAAGATTCCAGCTGTTGTTGTGTAAGGAAGGATGAGTGTTAGTACTGTGTTTGTGTTTAGCAGCTGCATGTCAGCCTGCTGTCACCTGTCTTGCCACCTTCTTCTTTGGTCACTGACTTACACCCAAGGCAGGGGGAAGGCAGAGGACATTAAGGGGTAGTTTGTGCTTGATCCTCTTTGCTGCTGTGGCTGGCAAGCAATCAAACCTGAGCCTCCAAGTGTATGTGCAGGAGTGTACACATAAAGTTTGGAGTCAATGTACATTCGGGTTTGAGAAGGGTCATGTGTTCACACCCAAAATATTCAGCTTGACCCACTTGACTAATAAAAAATAAAAGCAAGATTTTTATATTTCCAGGGAATAAATGACAGACTTTGGTAAAGTGTTCCAATGCTTATTAACCTTAACTGTTAAAAAGTTGCATCTGACTTCTAATCTGAATTCATTTAGCCACAGCGCCCATCCATCACACCTTGTTAAACATTTGCCTGCTACTCTGAAGAATCTGCTACTTCTTTTTCCTAGTCAGTAAGATTATAGATAATAGCCATGTCACTCAAATATTTTCTTTGGGAGGCTAAAATAGAATAAGGACTTGTGCCTATACAAAGATCTATTTTTCAGTACTTCACTCATTCACAAGGTCCTTGTCTTAGCTTCCTTCAATTTATAAAAATTCTCTCTAAACTGTGGATATTACAGCTGGACAAAGCAATGCTGCTTATGCCAGTGTAAAATACACATACAACATAACTTGCCAAAACTGTTGGGCAGAGCACCACACCAGGAACTCACATTAGGTGATTAACAGCAGCAGCTTCTCCTTTCGCTTCTTCAGTCTCTTCTTCTCTGGAGACAGTGTTCCTCTTCTAAGGCCTTTGTTTCCAGTACTGCTCTGGTCAATATTTATTCTTCAGGATCCTAAATTCTTCATGTCAGGGTGCAGCCCATTTGAAAGCTTAGACTGCCTCCCAAACTGATTTTATGATTTTATGTCTATTTCCACGTCACTGATAAAAAATAATGATGGTAAAAAAAAAAAAAAAAAAAGAATAAAAAAAGATAGTAAGTTGTGTTGTGCCAAGAATTGTGTTCTTTGGTATGTATCGGAAAAGTCTTGCTTCATAATAAGTGCGTCTTTAGAATCACATGTTGAGGTCTATCAGTACAGTCAACATTTGCTGCATTTTTTCTATGCCTAGACAAATCCACATGAACCACACTGAGCAACTACACTGTAATAAGGCTGAATAATAATTCTCTGTCATCTAGTCACTTCCTTATTCTTATCCTCTGTCTGCTGAAGTGTTTGTCATTCAGGCCTAGGGCTGCTGTCTAGAGCATCGCTGTTGGGATCCCAACAGAGAGAAGTCAGGTTTCCCGAGTGGCACTGACAAGGACATGACTTCAATCCAGATCTGTTTTGTCTGCACATACACGTTTCTAGTTACAGGGCTCAGTTAGCACCTCCATCCTGTACTTCACAAAGATATGAAAAACCCTGTCCTTTCCTGTTTGCATCTTCTGAAGAGCTCTTCTTGGTGAATTCTCATTTCAGGGCTTTTTGTCTTACTTGGAACCTTTGTCTGCACTTTTGTGTGCTTTTTAAATCATCACTTAATTCATTAGTCCAGTTCAGACCAAATTTCTAGTGAAGAAAAATAAAGCAGTCTCACTTACTGTTGGGTTTTAAATATCAAGGAAAAAACACTTGGTGGGTGAGAAAAATCTACATATCTTTGACATAGGCTTGATGCATATCATTGTGCATAAGCTGTACTTTTCCTTGGAAGTAAAGGCCAAATGAGGCCCTATATTCTGTGGTGATTTTAAATGTTGTTTTTTTTTTTTTTTTTTTAATCTGTATGGAGTAGTCCCCATTCTAACTAGCCAAGGAAATATCATGCAGCAGTCTCGCTCCCCATTTGCACATGTGGAAATTAATGACTGCACAAAATGCAAGGCAGTGTTGTATCAGACTCTGTTCTCTGCAGTATAGCTCTCATGGACCTTCTCTCTCATTTGACTAAATCTGTTTTAACAAGCACCTGGAATGGTTCAGCTCAGGTGTTCCTGCTGTTCCTGCTCTGTAAACCCAGAGTGACTCCTTAGATATTTCTCTCAAAGCAGTGACTCACATGGGGCAGAGGCAAAATTCCAAAACAAAGCAAGCAGATGCCGTGTGTCTGGGAAAGACACATGAAGTTGGAGCTCTGATGGCTTTCATTATATTGCGGTGTGAGTACTTTGCATTTGCATGGCTTGATGAATGGCTCAGCCATTATCTTGAGTTTCTGACTCCTTCTGCAGATTTGCAGGCACTCTGTATACATGCATATTTGCTTGCACAAGGTGGGGATTTTTATTCTTTATTTTTAACGTTGGCAAACTAACCACCATCATTCTCCAGCCTCTTTACTTACACTTTGCTGGGCTACCAGGGAAACACTAGTAGAGTTATTGGTCAATAGCTCTTATAGTAAAAGTTAGTAATGTTTTCCAGTAGTAAATGTTGTGGGAAAGACGTGAATGCCTTTTAAGTTCCGATCAGATTCTTTTTTTCCTTCAACCCATTCCTGGGGAATTCCAAAAAGAAGCGTTTTCATACTGAAACCAAAACCATCTATATTGTTAATGGAACTGTCAAACTGCTGTTTGTACAATGTGTGATTCAGAGAACTCAGCCACCCACATGCTAACTGTAACCACAAGAGGCAACACTTCAGAGCATCCTATCTGAGAATCCATCTATATGGACATTTCAGACAGACCTGAGGCTCCTTTGCTTATGCTCCGAACTGTCTGGACATGAGCCAGCTCTAATTTAGAAGTCCTGCAGACATGTTAGCTCAGCTCTGTGTTTGAGCTAATATCAAAGCCCTTGCAATCATCTGGGTTGAGATGATGCCTTGTAGGTAAACCTCAGGTGATTTGGAGTTGTGTTTCCTCCATGGATGTCAGAGGAGATTTGCCTCAGAAGAAAACCATGTAAGGGAGTATGTGTTTTTCTGCTTTCTGTTATGCATGTGGCATAACCATTGCTCTTGCCCAGCAGATTTTTCTACAAAACCAATGCATAGTCTTGGTTTCAGGAAGCCTCCTTGCACCCAGCAGCCTCCCTGTTGAACCTGAAGCAGCTCACTAACAACCCCCACACCTGGCCCATCTTTCTCTCCGTTCCTTGTACCTACTCAGGCCTGGCCAAAATCCAGTCCTCAGCTGAAGCCTATAGTACTCCCTTCCTAGTGCACATATTTTACAGATAAAAAAAGTAAATCATGCATCATAAGAAAAAGAACCAGAAACCCCCTGCCTGCAGTCACGTGTCACATCCAGAAGCAATATCAAGGCCTCTTGGCTCTCAATCTCATCAGACAACAAGTTTGCACCTGAAGCATTTGGAAGCAAAATCTTTCCAGGAAAAAGGCATCCGGTCCAAAATATAGTATCAATTCCTTGGTTTAGTTTAGCTGAATCCTATGGTTCTGCATTTTCAACCCTCAATCCCCTTACCAGAGAAACAAATCTCCAGTAATTTGAACACATGTATGCTCTTCACTAACCCCCAACACTGGTAACTTGTTCCATATTCTCAGTACCATTTGCATTAAATAGTTCTGCCACGTTTCCTTCTTGCTCCAAATGCAGAGAAACAGATGGGCAAACAAAGCAAAGAAAGGCTATGTCTCATTGCACTTGATTTTTTGTTTGAAATCTGGGCAAACTTTAGGAGTAATTAAGTCATTTTAAAATAAGGGAAATTCCTGTAAAACCTTTTTTTACTTCTTCAAACAAAATGAAACATGGAAGAATTCTGGATTACAGCACGTAAACTGATGCCGAGATAAGATAGGCTTTGTTTTGCTTGAGAGTCAGAAATATACTTTAGGTAAAGTTCCTTTTGTTAGCAGCTTACTTGTGTTACTGAAGTGCAATTTAATGTTATTATTTACCAGCTTTTTTCACAACACTTTTACAGAAGTAGGAGGAAAGTGGTAGTAGGAAGACTTTCTATGGGAGATTTGCTGCATGATTATGAAAATTCTGTTACACCAGTGCGGAATAACCATGCTGGTGTTTGTTTTGTTTTTTTTTTTTTTCTGAAAGCTCAGACCCATGGGTGACTGTGTCTTTCACATTATGTTCATACTGTCTGTTCCCTTAAAAAACTCACCAGACAGTGAAAACAAAAACAATGAAACCTCTTCTATAAAAGGGTGTACTCCAAAAGCTTTTTAGGTAGTGTTTTAATCTGGGGCTGAGACAGCTGGTATTTTACTGACTCAGGCGACAGTGCTTAATGATTGTTAACAGTATCTAGGGACTGTGAATGTTCAACCTGTGTTTGCTTTGCTTTCTGTTTTGCCTCTGACTACCTCCACTAAAGAAGGCAAGAAAACCCTTCTGAAAATCTGGGAGATCTCTTTGCAAAACCTTCACAAAAAGGCTGGGAGATTTTTGTGACCCTTCAGTGCATTTGTTACACTCTGTCCTTTCCAGCTCCTACCTCCTGCTGGCAGGAGGTTTTCTTACAATGTCACTAAATGGTGCTGCCTCTGGATCCTGTTTCTCTCCATCGCAGGCATATAGTGTCCCCTGCTCTGCAGCACAAGTAGCGTGGCCTTCTGCTGCCTGAACTGGTTCTTTCTGCCTCTTTCCAATACACAAGAGGCTGTTTGCCTCCAGCACCACCCTTGAAGGAAGGACATGTTTGACTTGTTTCTTTTCCTGGAAGCCCTTAACTGCCACAGACCTGGGCAGGGAGCAGGGATGAGATGGAACCTAGTTCTTGTTGAAAAGGAGAAGACCAATTGCTGAACAATAACTTCAGAAAATAAAGAATTTTTTTTTGAAGGGCCAAGATCTTTTCTTGTTGTTTAACATGACAAAAATAAAAGTTCCTAATTAAAAGTAAATAAAGGTTTGGTACCTGGAAAGGTTAATTTCTGCTTCCATAGATTTAAGAGACTGCAGCTCTTGATAAGTTTTTCTGGAAAACAGACAACTTTCCAACTGAGGGCCCACAGCAAAATGGCATTGAAATAACCAGTGTCTCTTGTATATAAAGAAAAATTTGTAGATATTCTGCTTTTAACACTGTACTTGGTAAATAAGCATTTCAAAAGCTAGTTTATATACCTTGCTCCTGCTATGCTTTTTCATTGCAAATTTCTCTACTTCTCTGGCCACCAAGTAGTCACAGAAGGAAGCTATGCATATTTGGTAGATAAACATGAAACAAGTCTAATAACAGGTGAAATTCTTTGTAAAGGGATGTAACACCAGGCATGGAGTCTGTATAGCATCTATTTCTCCAAGGTCCTCTTTATCAGAGGGTTTGAGGCTCACAGTTGTTTGCTACCTGGCACTGCAGCTCAGGGAAGTTAATCTCCCTCTTCTTTCCAAGTCAAGCAACTGAGAAAAGCTGGTATTGTAACATCAGGTGTCATGCCTGGAGCCATGCAGAGCGCTTGGGCTGGAGGAACAAACCCCTAGAGCCCAGGCAAGGCCAGTAATGAAGCTGTTTTCATTTCAGCAGGGAAAGTCACCTCCATGAGTAGCCAAGGACGGATATATCAGACTAACCTGGGAAAATGGTGACCCCCATTATAATAAATTGTTTCCTCTGAAACCTACTGGTGGCCTGTAAAACAGAAGAAGACTGGGCTGCAGTCCCAGACACAACAGGTGCAAAAGCCAGCAGTGCTATCCTCAAGGCTGGGGCTGGCAAGGAGCTGCCTTGGGCCCCCTCCACCTCCTCCAGTCACCCTGCTTGCTCCAGACCCTGTTGCACCCTAGGTGGAATTGCAGGGCAGCTGTCTGTCAGGAGGAAAAGGGGCAATAATGATGCCCCTAAGGATCTTCTGGCCCCCTCATTAACCACTTATTGAATCCCCTGTTACTTCATAGTGTGTACTGTCCTCTCTTTTTTTTTTTTTTTTAATTATTATTATTATTATTATGTTTGCATTTGGGTTTTAATCCCTTCAGCATGCAGATT
>JANHGN010006992.1:21934-55967 GCA_024605025.1 Megaceryle maxima | reverse complement strand
GGGTTTTAATCCCTTCAGCATGCAGATTCACAGGTGATCAAAGCACACACAAAGACATGAACAGGCAGGATGGTGTCATGTCAGCTGGAGTGAACGGGCTGAACTACACTAAGCTGAGGGGCCTCGAAACTGAGAGAAATGAGGAATCTTTCAGAAGTCAGATTTTATTTTCTTTTGTTCTAGTTCCTGGGCTTATTCAGATGTGCTAAACATGGCAGAAAGCTTATTCAGTCTTTGTAAGCATCCAAACTGGCAATGAGCTGGAGTTGAAGTACTTATAAATTACCTATATTAGAGCTTTTGAGAAATGGCAGCAAAAACTTCTCCTCGGGTTCTCACAATCACATTCCAGATGCCTGACACTGTTCTGGAAATGCTAAATGCCATTGAAAGTGACTGAGAAATTACTAAGGAGTTTTTGAAAACCTCAAATAATTTAGGAATATGTTTAGTAATCCCTCAGAATGGTATGCTTTGGAAAATCCCAGCAATAGGGATTTATCATTGAAAATCAGAGACTGTGGAAAACCTGTGAAAAAGTGAGTCTTTTTTTGTTGTCCTGGAAGACCTCAGCTAGCATATTTTATCTTCTCCTGCATCTCTATCTCAATTTGTTCTCAAATCTTGGAACAGAAGAACCAAATCAGTTCAAGAACAGTTTTCTTACATATGAAATTATGTGTCTGAAAGCATGTACCTCTTGAATCTATTAGTATTATTGATGATACTGAAAAAGTTCTATTTAATACATTCAATATTATGACTATGCTGACAGATATATAGCTTTGCCTAACAGCAGTACTTGAAAAAGTAAGATTTCACTAAGTATTAATTTTACATGACACAGTTTTATTTTTATCATTCTGTTTGCCTAAACAAAAGCAAACTTGCCTTGCATAATTTTTTCCTTTACTGATGTTAGCTGTACAAATATTTACTGACTCACCTAAGCCAGAATTTCAACTAAAACAGGTTTTATTCAGCTAAATAAGGTAATTTAAATGGTCATATACCATTAAAACCAAGAATTTTCATGTACTTCAAAACACAAGTTTTACTCTTGGTGAAAGGGAGTGTAATTTGCTACATTCAGTCTTGAAATAAGTTTTATTTTATAATCTAGTAAATGAATTTATTTTGCTACCTATCAGGTCAAACCAAATTAAAATAGCATTGGTATATGATCATCCTGTTCAGATCCTCATTCTGCTGCTTTTCTTCAAAGGATGAGAAAAATTTCTCTAAAGGATTTTCTATCTAGGCTGACTTTGCAAAATGAGCATTGTGGTTTCTTTCTTTTTTTTTTTTTTTTTTTTTTTTTTGGTCTTTCTTTCTCCATTTGTTTGTTTTGCTGGAGGTGTGGACTTGTATCCAGATTCCCAAATAATGCAAAAATGCAGTCTCATCAGCAAAAAGATGTGCAGTGTACACCAGTCTTTGTTTTAATAACAAGCAACCAGGGAAACTGGAGGACATCCACCCTACAGGAGAAAGAGGTATGGGATGCACCCATTGTACAGCGTTCCTGAGACCCCATGAGCATAATGTAAGCTCTTATTGTAAGAATTTTTTTTTTTTTCCCTGTTCCCTCATTTTAGCTTTGGTTTAAAAAATAAAATTAAAGGTATAATGCTATTAGTCACAGCTTAGTCAGAAGGAAGCCAGCACTAAATCTTTCTTCTGCCTATTCCCAGCTTTATATTTTGGTGATGTGAAAAATAGGATCTGAATGCAAATGAGCCCATTGTTTATTCTGAACTTTTTTCTATTTTTCTCTAGTTTTTTTAGTTTTAATGTAGCACTGATTGTCTGTTTCTAAGGTTATGATTAATGAGACCAGCCCACATCCTTAGCAAAACCAGGAATGCCTCCTTGACATTTTCCAAGTCTACACCAGATACAATATTCCCTGAACTGCGGAAGAGTCATCCAGCTGACCTCAGTGGTTTTGAGCTGAGACCCAAGGTGTGTGGTAGAATGTGCAGAAGAGAGGATCTGGATCAAATTCCTCTTCAGTGTCTATTTTATAGAGGAAGGAACTGGTTAGTGGGATTTCCCACCTCAGGTCCCATTGCTCAACCATTTCATCATCCAAGGAAGGGAAGAGAGTTATGAAGAGTTTCTAACTGCTGTTTTCAAAAGAAATGCCTTTCTAATGCCTCTGCACTGGAAGCATCTGTTTTTATTTATGAAGTTTTCCATATACAAGAGGTTATCACACATTTTCATTCTGGAGATCTTATTCTCAATTAAAAAAGAAAGAAACAAACAAAAACCCCCAACACAATAAAAAACAACACATGAAAGAAATAAAGAAAAAAATCTCACACCATGGAAAAACCTTCAAAGAATTTGAGACTGAGTGCCTGGATCCTTGGTGAGGTATTGCCACCCAGACTGGACCCAGTTCAGCAAAGCACTCAAGTGCATCTATAAACCCTGTTCACTCCAGTAGGCCATTAAGCCTGGACTTAGACTGGACTTTCTGTAACAGCTGCAGAATAAACTTGTAGTGCTGTCTGCACTACAAGGATGCAGGGAGAAACCTGATTAAAGCTGATGAAAGACACTACTAGTGAAAGCCAAGAGCTCTGTGCAACAACAAGTTTTATTCATCTCATAAAACTCAAGAAATCTTCTGTTAGCTAGACACCTATTTTTGACTGCCACATACAAACAACTAATTTATTATTCACATATCTAAAGGCATGAAAAGCACTTTTGCAGTAAGTCCCAGCATTTAAAGTACTCCATAAAAGAAAAACATCAGGACTCTTCCCTACTTGTGCAGCTACATAAATCTTGTCAAAACCATTTGGATATGCCTAAGAGCATTTAGGCTGCCTAAGGTTACTCTGGTTGCTGATTTCCTAGTGCTGTTATGCCATGCAGCAGAGATAACAAGGTTGGAGAGCCACTGGAAGTGGTTACAGTGCTCACTGCAACTGACCACTCTTATATATCTCCGTAACATTTTAACAAGGAATGAACCACTGCAGGTTTTGAAGTTGTGCTGCTTTTTGGGAAGCATTCAGGCATGTGACATTTCCAAGTTGGCAGTATGGAGAAAAAACAAGGCTCTAGTAGAAAGTGGCCTAGGGTGGAAATGCATGAAGTAGGGAAGTCCTGTTCTGGTATGTCACCCATTTAATCTGCTGTTATTACCTGTATGGCTATATTTATTCATTGTTTCGTTGCTCTTGTACTGGTTGTGCAGGGGGTTTAGCTAGGTCCTTGTACTGACAGATTCAGCTGAAATCAGATACTAGAGGAAATGAATTGGATTTATGTGTGTGTAAAAGGGTTGCGCAGGCAGGATCTATGTTTAATAGAGCACTGTCTGGCAGTTCTCATCGGGTGTCTTTATAACTTGTAAACTTTTAATACAAAAGGAGATTCAAAGTATAATCAAGAATACAATAGGTTTTACAGGTTCATGCAGTTATCCCTTTCCAATCCTATAATCCATCTTTACATGGTGACTTGCATGATTCTGGCATGATTCTACAACCCTATTCATGTGGAAATACATATATTCATATGAACACCTATTTAAAATCAATGCTGTTTTATTACATGGTTTATATGTTCCAGAATCAGACCTTCTAAGAAAACAACAGTATTGTTTGCAGGCAAAATAGTCAAGACAGAAAAGTATTACTTATGCTTAACTGACAGAATAGGAGAGTACGTAGGAATTCCATATAGGAAAAACAGTGCAAATATAATATCTCTAAGGTGAGACAAGAATACTTAAAAAAAGAAAGGTCACTTTAATTTAGAGGCATAAAAATAATCCCTGGAGAGGTGTGAAGAGGTTATCAAGTCCATGTCTGTGTTGAAGACTGTCTTATAATGAGAAAAAATGAAAGAAAAACTTTGATTTAAATTAAGTTTATTAACATAAAATAAATTTTTATTAGTTAATGATTAGTTGTCACATTCTTAGAAGAAGAAGACAGCTCTGTTACTATAAGGCCGATAAGGGATGTCATCAGCCTGTGTTCTCTTTAAATTCTTGTTTTATTTCAACATATACAATACTTTTCTCTTTCTGAACCAAAGATAATTTTTGTTGATTGACCATCCTAGTATAGATAACTTATAGTGGGCAGGCAGTTATATTTTCATTTGTGTTTTATTGCTACTACTTAATCTATCAAAAAAGTTAGACTCACTCAGCAATGTTATCAGTTATTATGAGCATATAATTTATGAGCAAGCACAGATTATATTTGGGATGAAATAACTTTAAATCTGTAGCATCTAATAACATGTCTGTGTTGAAGAAAAAGTAATTTGGAATTAGTAACTTTATAAACAAATTTGTCTTTGATACGAATAAAACCTTTTCCCTGGGAAGAGCTTATTCTATGGCAATCAGCTTCTCTTCTGAGTCTGGAAAGAAAAACGGTTTCTCACTCCCACTAAGCTGAATCCCAAAACACAGGATTTTCACCTTCCCACCATTGCTTATCCAGTCTCTGGAATAAATTAAACTATAGAATCTTTAACTAGGGAGGGTTTATAGTGTCTGAGCCTGCTTAGACAATTGCTTTAAACAACAGATTCTTGGCACCAAAAATTTTTTAGATGCTCTTTCCATTGTAAAAAGGATTAATAACAACCAAATATCGCTAGTTAATTTCTCCAGAGTCCTTAAAGGGTGGAAACTGTGTAGATGAAGTAGAACCCTTTACTGCTCTCAGTATTCAAAACCCTGCTGGGTACTCATAGTTTTTGAAATGTCTGCTTTTAATTATGCATATTGCCTTTCTGCCAGATAGCAGGTGGAATAACTTTCAATTCAAATGGGAACTAATATAAACTCCTCTCAGCAAATTTTCTTCAAGAGAATTCTCTTTCAAGGCTGCTTGTGTCAAGCACAGGAGAATATTCTCCCTTCAGTTAATTGCACAAGAAGTAAGGTCTTCTGTGTACTGGTAAAATCAGTAAAACTTGAACTTCACCTATTACCTATCTACTAGCCAGCTATGTGGCTTTGGTGAAATAACACTGTCTCTTTGTATCCAGTATGGCATAACTACTGTAGACCTGCCATTTGTTCACATTCATTCTCACCTTAAATTCAATCTGTCAGGGCAACTTTTTCCTCTTTTATGGCAATTTTTTCCAGGTTTTCCCTGCACTGTCTATGGACAGAATGAACACAGCTGCAAACATAGGCGTGACTGAAAGTCAGGCATTCAAATTCCTTATTTTGTTACAAGTTTGTATGTGCCAAAGGGCTTTTGTGCACAAGCTACTTGTTGACAGACATAAGAAGGTAGAGGTTGGGAAATTCCCGGAGATATTATTACACTACAACCAAGAATATCTGTCAACAATCAGGAGAAATCCTACAGAGTCAGGGTCTGATCTTCCAAAATGACTCACAGAACTTTGGTAAAGTTTAGTTAAAGAATACACGGCTAATTACAGACTAAAAGAACATTACATTTTAAAAGTTTTGATTCAAGAAAAGGCAGGCCTTAAGTGTATATGTAATTGTTTTTTTGAATAAGTGTAAATTGAAATACAAACCCAGCCATATGAAAACAACCTAATAGCCCCAACCTCTCATAAGCCTCTCATCCCCTTCATCTACAACTAGTCCCTCTGGTGTGAATGGGAGAGAAGAGCTTGTGAAAAGACAGCATGTGCTTAGCATAGGTACAGCTGTAAAAAGTGTTAATATTTGTCTTGAAAATTAATAATACAGGATACTGCCACTCAGTAGCTGGATTTTACTATGAAAACTATTATCAGCAACCCTACTTGTGTCATGTTGATTCTATTGTCAAGTACAGCATGGGATTATTTCCAATTTAAGGCCTTATTTTTGCAAGCAAAGCAGGAACAACTCTCAAAGGTAGGTCTATAAATAAAGGCAGCAGATACTTCACACCATAGACTCACCTTTTATTCAAGAAGTAGGTTTCCCTGGAAAAGATGAGACTTCTGGTGTTCTGAGGTAGTAGTGAAGAAGAATGCAGTCAGGAACTTAATATCTCTGGAGTCTGTAATGTATCAGGAGAACAGCAAATGTAAGTGAAGAGGGTCTAAGAAAAGTAAGAGGGAAGGAGACTATCTGAATTTTGTTCAACAAGGCTTCTTTGAAAAAAACTGTAATGACAACAGTTCTTAACTTCAGTGTCCCAAAGATTATTACATTTCTTTCCTAAACTTTTTAAAACTTAGTTTTTTATACAAGTATTAACATTTCTCAGATTAAGTGACCAGCTCCTCAGCTATTGTAGAGAGATGTCACTGTCCATTTTCACTAGTTGGAGATGTAGGGAAAAAAATCAAAGTAGGGCTTAAGTGAGGTTTAAGATGGATATAAACTCTTTGCAAAGCCTGAGGAACAGCTGGCATGCAATATAAGCATTGTTCAACCAGCATATAACTATCCAGTGTCTGCTTCCCTTACATGAACATTCTCCTGAAGAGCCTGTTAATCCCTGTTGTGACACTCAGCACCATAAACAGTGTGAGCATCATAAACAGGGTAACTGAAGCATGCACAGGACTACGAAAATACTTACATGTGATAGTGAAACATAGCAAAATGTAAAAAAAAAAAAAAAAAACAAACACCCCACAACATGAAAAGTAGAATAGTAGAAGTGATCCCACTCTATCTTCAGCACTGTGATGAAATTTTATCACTGTAAGAGTCCTCCAAATGCAGTCTTGGCTCTTTAATGCATTTTATGCACAAGACATTTTATATAGAGGCTGTGTTGTTTTAGGTCATTATTAAAAGCTATGTATAACTGATGAATAAAAAAATATCTCTTAAATGTAGGAAAATAAAATCAGACCATGTGTATACGACAGTTATGATGGCATTCAACGTGGCTTGAGCGCTGTGGTTTACTGCCTTTGCAGAAATCATCTATTACTATGGTATCTGAGCACTCAATAAAGGATACTGATGTAAACAATTAAGAAAGAGTACTTTATAACCAGATGGTTCCAAAGTTCTGGTGTAGAGGTTTTTCACATGTATCCGTCTCATAGTTTTAATAATAAGAGGAAGTAAGGTCTTTGATGTGCAAAACGCAGTTGAAAGTAACTCACAAATTTAAAGGAATTATTTACACTTGAAACAACCTTCTAATCAACCCCATGAATTACTCCCATCTCTCACCCTCTTGTACTGAAATTGTGGTGTGGTAAGAGTCATCCTATGGTCTAAGAAAGAATCAGGCCTTGTATAGCAATAAAATATCTGCTGTTTTCATTAAACACTGCTCTAGTCCTACCAAAATGGAGCAGAGATAAAGTTTTAATGTAATAAGTTTTAAATAAATTATTTTTTCCTGTCTTGGTTTAAGTCAAAACTGTAATGGTATTTGAAGTTTTTTTCAAAGACATGTAATTGTCCAGATGATAAAGCTGGACACTGTGGCAAAAGGCATAATGGAAGGAATGTGCTTCACTTCTCACCTGTCTTTCCCAAAATGTGCTGGCAGCCAAGTATGATATTTGAGACAGTTTCAAAAGAATGTTTCTCTTCTCAAATAAAAGGAAGCTTTATTCAGATACAGTTTTTAATTCCAAAGTCCAAAAGAGGCCACACTCTTAACATCCTTAGAAGCTGGTCTGGACTGAAATGGAAATACTGAAGCCAGCACGTGTTGCTACTTCTTTTGGATCTATAATTAAAAAAACCCCCAATAATAAAAAAATAATAATAAAAAAAATCAGTATTAAATCTGCCACAAGCTTCAGTTTTGCATGGTCCTCTGTGACCTGAAACTCCAGGAAGGCAATAAAGTTGAGAGTGCTCAGCCTTTTCTGGGAATCTCTATATGGTACCTGATGAGCATACCTCTTCCTGACATCTGCTGAAGCAGCAGTACCTATGAAGCCGTGAAACTGCTTGAGGTACTGGGAGAGTGCTGGAATCCAACTCTTTAAAGATGAACATCACAAATATAACGATACATCAAGTAAGTCCTGACATATGTAAACAGGAAAACTGCTTGGCGTCGCAGTACCGGGTAAGAACAAGCATAGAAGTATGTCTTTAAATTTAAAATGAATCAGATATAAGCATGTATCTTTCTCAGATTTACCCTCCAAATGTCCAGTAATTCTAGTGGGTTGCAGACAAATCTGTTGTCCTTGCAAGAGGCTATTCAAGACTGAAGAATAGGTCCTGATGTTTGATCTGACATGGTCATGACTTCCTTCTCTTTTGGTTAAAAATAAAAAACACAGTAAAAGCATCTAATGTGGTCGTAAAACTGTGTGACATTTACATAGGTCACTGAGAAATTTCTCAAGACTTACCAGCACATCTTTTTGGTTTTGGTCTCCCACACCTCCGTCCCTTCAGAAATTTAAGAATTTTCACAGAACGCACCCAGATATTGTGAACATGTACTTCTCTTTTTAAAAGCATAACAATAATTTATTTGTAAAAAAAAAAAGACTTTCAGCTGAGAACTAGATGATTTTTTTTTTTTTTTTCATAATTTTGACAGATTTAACCTGTTGATATTTTCTTTATGGCTGCCAGCATCTTGTTTTAATTTCTTTTTCAAAGCTTAAAGTTGATTTTATAATGAAAAGTTAAAATTTTCAATAAAAAAAATTCTTGTACATCAGTGGTTTTCAGCAAAGAGTGAAATATTTATCTCCTGCCCTGCTCACATCTGTTCTATATTTATTATACTCTCTCCCTGTGGAAAGAGGAAGGGAGAAGTAAGGATACATACATGAGGACCAGCATCAGTCCAGCAAGAATGGCTTTGCCACATCCCATCTTCTCACCCAGCCCCTCTAATGAATGTCACTTCATGGCTGTCCCCTCTGTTGGTTTCCACCTTTATTTCTACAACAGGGTCCATCTCATGTTTGTACCTGTAACAAGTGGAAGACCAGAGCTCCACATAGTCCTGCCCATCTTACAAGGCATAAAGACACTAACATTATCCTAAGTACATGAAGCTATTCTAAATTGTCAGCAATTCACACAGCTCTTTTCCCAGGTCATTTGTAATCTAAACTGAATCACACTCAGACTTCAAGATAATTAGCAAAGAAAAGGAGCAAAGGGTTTTCTACAGCTCTGTTTTGGTTCACAGCAACCCTATGGCTTCAAAGCAAACTCCCCTGCTTGTCCCCACTTGCTACACCTTGTTTCTGTTGTCAAGGTAGTTCCAGTACATGTGAACAGGTTGCATTTGAGAGGCACCTATGGCAGATAGTCTGTTCCAGATGCACACTAAATGCATTCCAATTCCCAATGGAGACAACAACCCAAAGCAACAATGTGTTCTTTTGGCAGATTCAGACATGATGGGAGTGGTCTCTCCAGCATCCCAGACTAAATTTAGTCCAAGATAAAACCACTGTGTTGCACAAAATGGACAGGGAGGCGACTGAGCCATCTTCCCTTACAGTGCCACACTAATGTATAGTATCCAGAAAGTGTTAAACAAGTATTTACAAAATTGGTCAAATAATTTGTTCTGTGCTAGGGAGTTTAAGCTTTCAGTTTAAAACAAGCTAAAATCTTTAGTAACAATGATATGATTACTATTATTAAACCTTCATTCTTTTTATTTTAAGTTTGCTACTAAACAGTTATTACCCTATAAAGCACTTCCATGGTCATAACTAAAGTACTTGTCAACAGGTGCATTTTATATGCACTATTTAATACTATGTATTAGCCTTATCTCCTTTCACTGCATTCAATTCATTAGCACATTTTCTTCATGCAGTTGTGTGGCACCAGGCATCTAATGACTGAAAGGGAGGCTTTTCTCTGCTTTATGCCTTCCAGAGCAGTCTGAGGAACTTCTCTGGCTTCACGTGTCTATCTTTTGGAAGTCTTTCCTCTTACCACCCTTTCCTTCTCCAAATATTCTTGTGTTATTCCTTGTTATTTCTTTATTTTCCCTTGTGGATTTCTATGTGGTTATTCCTGCTTCCAAGCTTTCTTTTCCCACAGAAGTAGCTGGTCCCTAGAATACCATGTAAACCTGGAGAATAAAACATCAGGAAGGTATATACACATCACTGTTTTAATCCACACACCAGTTAACGACACTCAAAATGGAAAAAGCCTTTAGGAGTACCTGTGTCAATTCCTGAGTACATGCAGTCACAGTGCGAGGCTTGTGTTTCTCTTCTGTCCTGGATAAATTCAGGAAAAGTTTTCAGAAATGTCAATGAAATGGAGCTGTTTTTCTCTTTTAAGACAGATCAGCTCTGTTTTTCTGATTTTTATTTAAGGATAGGGAGTCCAGTCTCTTAAATCAGCTTCCTTCCTCACCAATAAACATTTACATGTTTTTTCCTTATGTGAACATTTGTAAAGAAGGATCTGTGAAGCGTATATCACACTAAAAATCTTGTTGGCTTGCAAGTTTCTTCATTTTAAAGAACTTTTATTAATTCTTTTCATCGTTTGAGGTCACTTAGACCTTTTTGTAGCTGAACAGGCAGGTGATCTGCATAAAGAAAACATCAAGGCTTCAAATAGTAGAAAAGCTAAAAGTTGCCCCACTTTTACTTGATGTTTACACCAGCAAGTCAGGTAGCTTCGTGTTGTGCAGAGGCAGTCAAAAGCAGTAGGATTCAGTTGTTGCAGCACAAGAACACTATGTCACTGGAAATACCTTGCAATAGCTATGACATCCATACAGGGTTGACAACACTGGCAAATGTACTATGGGAAACTTCTGTCTGTCTGAATCAGCAGTTAGAGGCCAGGTGGGATTCCTAGGGCATCTCAAATGTCCCTAAACACCTGTGTTTTAGCAACCAAATCAGTACTGAAATGCAGCACTCCTATTCCAGGAGGCATGATTCTGATTAAACTTATACTGATGCCACTCCTGATAGAGGTAATGAGATAAGGACCAGTTTTTCAGCTCTGCAGGATGAATAGAATTACACTGAAAAGTGAATAGGTAAACTGTGTTGATGCCTCACCAGATTTTTAAACACATAAATCAACTTCCTTAGTTCTCTGAAATCATTATACTTTATAAAAATAAATTTGGATTCTTGTTCTAATTTCTCATTTTTCTTTCCAATGTATTAAGACATTCTTAAGTGTTTTTCATCTTCCTTCTATAAGAGTTTGAAAACTCTTTTTTTTTTTTTTTTTTTTTTTTTAATTGATGTTCCAGGACATACATAGTTTTTGGAGATACAAGTTTAAAAAAGAAAAATTGCAAAACTTACAACATGAAACATTAAAAAAAAATAGCCCAGAATCTTTGCAACAATGGAGTTACTAGTGCTATACTGATTAAACATGAATTTGTATAGCTCTAGACTTAGAAGAACTGGATGCATGAGAATACGCTTTTCTGGAAAACTTGCATGTTTTATGGAAGTTTTAGCAAAAACTTTATGGTCTCTATGCATTCAGGCTTTACTCCCTACTAGTAAATTGTAAATAAGAGAGTCTAGTGGAGTGAAAGTAGGTCTAATTAAGTATCAGTTCTGATTATCATTTGATTATTTCAAGAAGGTGCAGAATAATATGCAGAAGTCTTGGGTTGATAGCATCCACTTTTGGTTTTGGAATTACTACCTCTGTGAATAGAAGTAAAAGGATATTTATAAAGCTAGTAAGTCAGAAAAAAAATAAACTTTAATTCTAATAATTTGTTTTTCAATGAGGAAAAATTTAAAAGATAATAAAGATCGTTGGTTACTAAAACCTTCATTGTTTACTTTCTTTTCTTGCATGATTTCAATTTATTGAAAGAAGTGGAGTAAATGAACCAAAGTTAACTTGTGTATTTTTGTGGCAAGAAACGGTATATTCTAGATGGAGCTAATCTAGCTCTCAAAATAAGTCACTTAGAGTTTTAAGCTTGAGAACCCCTGCTGTTTCGTTACATTTTGGATGAGTGCCTTCTGGAGGGCAGTGAGGACAGTCAGTTAGTAACACTGAAAACCTGGATGATTTACAGGCTTTATGGAAACTGCACAGGGTTAGGCATTGAGGCTTAGTAACTACCTTGCTACCAGTGCTTGTAGCAGGAAACCATTCAATCAGGCAGGTGGCCTTGACAAAGAAGGGTCACCTGATGGTAATATAATCTCTGAGAGTGTTTTGAGTTGCAGGGAAGATGAGAATTATTAAAAAAAACTCAGTGAGAAAATTAAATAAGGACCAGAAAAATCTATTTAAAGCTAATCATAAACCAAACTAAATAATGATCATAATCTATCTTCTGTTAAAAATGTTATGTGAAACTTCATTAGAAACAGTGATAACTGTTTAAAAAATAACTTTCATTACAGTTAATTTCTCAAGTTGCCAACCTGCAGTGTCAGATATTGCCTAACTCCAGGAAGAATGTTATCAGAGTTGCCTTACTTTTCAGTGAACCATTGTCAGCTTTGCTATTGCAGAAAATATTTTTTCTTTGACTGTGGTGTTTTCCATGGATGGCTTGGGAACACTGGCAAAGACAAATCTTACTTGGCGTAGGGTGTGGGATTTCACAAACACAGTGGTTTAGGAAAGCTAGTGGCATTAATGCCTTATTGCTCTTGCCACCACTGAATTGCATTTCTGACCACTATAAAAAGAATAAATAATCATATCTGCATGGTGTCAGTTCTCACACACAGCTCACTTGCCTTCAGCATAGGCAGAGGCTTAGAAGTATGTCTCTAAAGTTAACATCTGAGAAAGCTGCTAAAGGTAGGAGAGATTACTTAGCATGCTATTTTAAAGCTCAGTTACCCACATTTTTGCAGGGTATTCTGCCACCTTGCTATTGCATCTCTGAATTATTTTGCACACACTTAATGTAACATGCAGCAGCACAGTTATAAGAGAAGAAAAATATTACTATGTACAAATTGGCTGTAGCAGACAAGTCTAACACTGGTGCCGTATAATTGTGAAAAGTGATATTCTGTTGGCTACAAGAAGAGTATTTTCCCCTGATTTTCTTTTAGTTTTGCTTAGAATAGATATTTTGTTTCAGTCAGGTACAAACTTCATCTGTTTCTCAACTTGGAATCTGTAGGCTTTCCACAAGTAATTAACAGTAATCGTCTTTAACACTGACTAAGGCATGTGCATATTCAAAGCAGAAATCTGTAAGAATGTTAGTTAGTAAGGCAGTAAGCTTGGTTAAAGTGGAAACTTTGGAAATGTCTGAAAGCATACTTTAGTTGTCTTGATTCTCTACTTTTCTCTGCAAATACAATTTTTTACAGCTGCTTTCCTTCAAAATTCAAGTTATGGGGTCCAACAGATCTCATATGGCAGAGATAGCCAGTCTGACAGGTGTAGTCACCATCACAGCTCTGCAGAAGAACAATCTGGGTCCCGGTGGCAAGGGACTCTGGAAGCGGTTTTCTGAGGAAGGTTCAATTTATTTCCTACCTTTTCTTGACACAATAGTCAAGTTCTTGGTCAGGAACAGCACTGTCATCTTCTGAGGAAAAAAAATTCTGTGGGACAGTGTCATTCATTCCCTGGGAACTCCAAATGACTACTGTTCTTTATGAGAATATATGTATTTTTTATATCCAGTGTTTTTCTGGCAGTTTGCAGGTGCATTTAGAGAAAATACTGGTTATTGTCCATTAAAGCACATAACTCCTCACAGTGACTCCCTGGACCTTTTGTGAAATATATGTAGCATCCTTACAGGATCCAGTAACATGTTCCTTCAAGGATTGCCTGGACTCTATTCTTCTGCCTCTTGAGTTCTATGTGATTTGATTTGGATGGGTCTCTTAGCCTGCCCTGCTTTGTGTGGGCATTGAAGGTTTTTGGCCATCACTGACAAGGGTGTACAGACAACCTCACAGTTGCCTGGCTGTGATGACAGCCCCATGCTGCTTGACATGCCAGTGCTCCTGCCAGGCTGATGGTGTGTCACTGTGTAGGTACCTCAGCTCAGGAAGGAGGAAACTCAACATGTGGCAAGAGGATATTCAGGTTTCTTATGAAGGGGAAATTACTGCCAGGGAGTAGTAAGGGAGGGCTGCTCCCTGAGGGACGGTGGCCAGGAGTGATCCAGGGGCTTGCAGGCCCTGTCCCTCCTGAGCAAGGGAGAAGGACGGACATGGAAGTGATTGTCTGATCTGATCAGGAGTCCAAACCATAAGGCAATATCATGTTGTTGAGGCACGTCTGGGGTCAAACTGGGAAGTCAATCCAGAGGTCAGGGCCAGGATCTGGTCCAGAGACTGATGGCCAGGGCCTTGGGAATGGGCATGGGCATGGGCTGGAATGTGGGGCTGTGCGTGGGCCTGGCTCAGCTTGGCTGAAGGCTGGGCAGGGCAGGGGTGTGGGAAGCTGGAAACCGCCCCTTCTGGGGCATTGCTGGGGCAGAAGCATATGGCCCCTGAGGGGCTGAGGTGAGGTCCTGGGCCCTGGGCAAGGTGGGAGGAGCCCCATGGGACTGGACAGGGACAGTCAAGGCTAACAGTACCCTCAGAGGTCAGGCATGTGCATGGTCAGAGAATTCCTAGGAAAGTAATCAAGGGGTTGGACATATGGAATCTGAAATGCATGTGCTGGAGAAACATGTGACAGGGTAAGAGGGTATCTCAGGACTCCTTGTTGTCTCAGTTATTCCAATGATTCTTCTGCTAAGAAGTCAGTCTTTCATTATTGCATATTCCTCCTTCTTTGTATTGATACCTCTTTCTCAATAGTTGGAAGATAGAAAGATGTTCTTCTCTTTGGAAGATCGTCTGGACCATACAGCATTTATACCACAGGGACTGGATAATAATGAAGGGGAACTTTAACTACAGAATCTAGTACAACAAAAATAATCACCATGGAATCTGGAGAAAAGTACATTCCTTTTCATTTTAGCTATCCTTTCTGTTTTCAGAAGATTCAGAATAAACAATGATAACCTCTCTTGACTCTGAGATATAACTAAAGCAATTAAAACCAGCAACAACAAAAAGGAATAGCAATTTTGTTGGATTTAGAGTATATTGATTTTAAATATATATTACAGTTAAAAACAAAACAAAACACCAAAACCTGAAATTAACCTAAAACAAATTCTAACAATGATATTTCTGCCTGAGTCAGTAGCAGTCTCTGAGTTGAGTTCACTGGACTTTGAGTCATTGAATCCCATCTACTCCAAACACATTTGGCTATTTTTTCAGTGTATAGAATCTGTTGTTAAAGTATTTTCCCTCTTCATGACTGTCTCACAGAAACAAAAATGGGAAAACCCTCTTCTACAAGCTCTGTCCTTTATAATTCTATTCTTTCTCAGAACTTACAAACTCTTTTCTATTCAGTTTTACTCTTAGAAAAAACAGTTGGAGACCATTCTCCACATGCTAAAGCAGCAGGTGAAGAAACTGATGCTTTATTAAAAAACAGTCAAAGAATCAAACTAAAGATGATGTAAAAATATTTTTCCTATCTATCAGTTAAACCAATCTTGCATGTAACTCTTAAGAATCTATCTTTTGTTTTTAAAATAATGCTTGCTCTTTAAATAAAATTACCTTCTAATATGCTCAGAAAATTCAAGATCACTTACATCCTGTTTTATATCATCTTTTAATGCTGTAAGATGAGAAGAAAATAGTGTCTGGCATCACTGCTACACAAAGGTCTATTTAAAAGCCTTTGCATTTGTTCTCATACAATAGTTGTTGTAAAATAATATCTCTGCCCATGTCTGGGAAGTTCTCAAAGATTAAGCAGCCTTCATCTGGTAGAATGAAAAGCCCAATTTTCCTCCTTCCCAAGGCCTCCTGCACTGTACTCTTACTACAAAATCCAACTTGCAATGATGTTGCTTTGTGAACATATAATGAAAGGATTTGGAATAGCCCTTTTAAGTCAATTACTTTGTATGGTTTACTGCAGTTTGTTGGAAGGCACTTCTCATTATACTGTGTTTTATCATAGCTATTAGCATTATCAGTCGGTACTTGATATAAAGATTACTCATGTATAATGAGCATGATGAAAGACCTGTTTGTGTCTCTCATATCAAGCACACTGGAGATCTCTTGCAAACTAATTGCCATTATGAGAGCAGCTTGCAAATACAAAGCACTCTAAAAACCTAAGCTCGTATTTCTTGCTTCATATAGAAACACACTCAAAACTTAGCCTTAAATGAACTATGCTTTAATTTACACCTAAATATATAACAAGCATAACTTCTCCAACTACAATGCAACCTTGTACAATCCTAGGGATCTTCCCAAACAGATGTAATTGAAAGGTTGAGGGCTTTATTTGTTAACTCAGCAACTATCAACATGTTAGTGAGTCATCTGGTGACTGTTACAGATCTAAAATTACATGTAACCAGGGCTACTTTTGTTCCTTATCTTGATCCCATACTAGTATTATCTAACAGATTCTGATTTAAAGGAGAGTAGGTTTAGACCAAAAATGTCATGACAGCATTTAGTTAAGACCCTTCATATGTAAGGCAAAATGTACAATGAATAGCTGACATTTTTTGTTCTCCAAAGTAAGTCCAAGGCAATTCAATGCACAGCTGTAAGCATAAATTATGATAAAGTAACATCATTGCCTGTGTTTAAAAATCCTTGTATCAAATCAAAGCTTGTAGTCTTTCAGGGTGTCATGGTTTAGAGTGAGAACAGAACTAATTCTACTCCGTAATTTTACTTTTCAGCTCAGTTCTTCTAACTAACTGCACTGTCTGAAGTTAGCAGCCTGTTTTCACAGGCAGAGTCTGCTGCTGGCAGTGATAACACCCCATGTTTAGAGTTACTACCAAGGACTGGTGTGCAGACCAAGGCCACTGCTGGATCTTGTGTACCACACTGGGGGTGCAGGAAAGTGAAAGGCAGCACCTGCAGGGAGGAGCAGACAGGACAGGTGACCTAAAGTGACCAACGATATATTCCATCCCATATACATCATATTTAGTATAAAGCTGAGGGATCTGGAGGGTCTGTGGCTCTTCTCCCCTCTTGGACCACTTTGTCAGCTTTGCTTGGCTTGGCTCAAGTCCTCTTTCAGTTCCTTCCTTGGAGCATCCAAGGAGGACTCTGTCCATTCTGCCTTCGATACCAATTGGTGTCTTCCTGAATCCGGTACCAGAATCCAGCTCCCAAAGACAGCTCCCGTCTGCTGTGGGGCTCAGTCTGGGACTCCCCTGGTGCCTGCTCCACAGCATCAGTTGTGATGGTGATGAGGGGTTTGGGGTTCAATACTGGTTTTGTATATATTTGTATATATTCGATTTTTGTTATTTTCAGTTTTCATTCAAGATGTTCTAGTTTCCTTTTCTAATCACTGTCTCTCTCCCTTATTCCCTTTCTCTTCCCCCCTTGGGGAGGGAGGGGGGTTAACAGAGAATGTCTGTTATTGGTCTAAGGGGCTGCACTGACCCTAAACTGTGGCACAGGGGTTTTTTTTATTTACAAAATATACAGCAAAGGAAAAAAATCCAAACCTGTCCTAAAGTCAATTAACTGTTGGTAAGTTTCCTTACCTGACTAATTTCTCCCTCCTCTTCCCATCATTGAAATGAGCTAGACTCTGGAGTTATGGTTTTCTCATCAGGAATTGCATCTCTCTTCTTTATCTTGAGCTACCTGCAGCAGATACTGCACAACAAGAACTGTAACAGCAAAGTAAGAGGAAAATCGTTTCAAGATCAAGATGTCAAATGTGTAGCAACAGCAGAAAAGAGGACTGGAAAAGGCCTATGAGTGAAGTAATGCTCTTAACATGAATTAGTAGGTTCACTGTCAAAATTATGTGATGGCGCTAGCTTAAAAGATAGAGTACTCTTCAAACTGTAGCAAATGGTTTAATTAATAGACCAGATACGGGCAGTATTTATCAAGGTACTATTTAGTCCCTTTAGAAGAAGATAAGAACATGGCTTTTGTACAGTAATATAAAAATTTTATTCCTTGTGTAGGAGTGCAGTATTAATGACAATAGGTGAGTTGGTGCAAGAGGTAATTAAAAGGGCAGTTTGCATGGTTAGCAAGTGAAGAATATGTGGGAGCAGGGCAGGAAGACAGAGCTGAGAGGAATTCCTGGCTTTCAGTTAGAGCTTGAGCAGATTATGTAGTGAAGGGGAAGGCAATGAACGGCCTGAGGAGGCAGGTTTGACAGGGAGAATGAGCAGCTATGAAGATGATTTTAGCAGAAAGTGCATGTGCACTCATGTGTTCAAGAAGAAGAGAGAAAGCTGTGATGGGGAGGGAAGAAGGAAGAGAAAAAAGCTGTTTGGGCAGTGGAACAAGGTCTTGGAAATAGCTTGAGAGGAGAGCGAAGAAGAGCTGGATGTGTGGGGTGATGGAGAAAGCAGTCACAGATGATAGATTTTTTTCTAATTCCTTGGGATAGAAAGGCAGTAATATTTCTAGCAGTGATAGAAAGGTAGAGCTAGGATCCTGGCCACGATAAATTTAGAATAAACCCTTCAGGAGAAAGTGTCAGAAATACAGTGATGTAAGAAATGATGAAGGGAGGCAGCCTGAGTTTAAAAAATAAGAATCAAGGCTAAGGTTGACCTTGTCTATTATTGCACCTGTGTATGCTCCAATTCCAAACAGGTTAGTAATGTATTTCTCCATATTTATCATAAAATCACTATCTTCTTCCTCATTAGCTTCAGGAAGGAGGACAAAGACAGAATGAGCAGTTTTGAGACAAAGGCACTCACGCTGTTACCTTTCAATCAACAGCATTAGTATACTCGTCCAGTGTATCCTGTGGTGCACATTTGCACATTTTGTGTTCAGCCAGCTAGGATTTTATTCTCATTTTCACATTTTGGACCACACTTCAGGTCTGTACAGATACACAACATGCTCCAGCATAAGAATTTCCTTCTTACCATCAACTAGCAGCACACATGGCAGTTCACATAGCTTGTATCAAAGCAAGTCCGAACTCATTACAAATTAAAGGGTGGCCATATACAGTTTTCTTTAGGCACTCAATTAAAGGCAGGTGTCTGGCCCCTCATCAGTTGTAGGTGGTCTTTTCCTCTTGGGTTGTTTTTCTTTTCTTGGTGGTGACTCAAGTTCTTTCTTCACTTTTGAAATCTGTAAACGAACCCAAGATCATTTTGTAATATTCTCTCTAGTTACATGTGCAAAAGTTTCCAAGTAACAGTCAGGACTTGGTAAGTCATTTTTCTTACTTCTTCTCGTAGGTACACATTTATTCCAGATTCCTAGTGGTGGTTAGTGATCTCGAAAGAAACGGAATAACAGATGCACAAGTGTAGATGGCAGACATGCCAATTTTCCATTGATGAGTTCAGAGGACACTACAAATTATGCCTGCTGCCAGAAGACCCCAGAAATGGAACAGTCAATCAGAGGATTCCTGCTTTGTTTATCCTGCAATTTTGGGACCTGAAATGTAACCCCTCTCTCTGTCTCTTCCTCTGAACAGAAATGCTGAGAAGGCACCACATGTTTGGATTTAGCCACTTTTGGATGTAATTGTACAAAATTCATATTGACTCTGGGATCTTTGCCAGGGTACATGCTGACATACAACAGCATAGACCTTGGTTTGATAATGAACCATTCTGCAGTCATCAATATTTTATATTAAATAGTATAATTATAGAGTAACACTGCTAGCCTGGGGGTCAAGAACTGCAGAGATCTAGGCTTGGTCTTTGCTTACTGCAAAAAGTTCAGAAAATGCTCATGAGATGACGTGACTAGAATCATTTGCTGCAAGAAAAAAATAATTTAAAAGGGACTGTTTAGACATACCAATTTATCAGAGATAAGTTCCCTCCTTTGATAAAACACCACTCTTCAAGAAACAGCCATCTTACAGTTGAGCCATTTCACACTTACCTTTAATAAAAAACACAAACACCTTCTCTAGCAACCTACTACTTACTTTAAGCAGTGGTGCAGAAGTGAGTTTGGCCCAGTCTTTATACAGCTGTACCTTGCAGGAAATGGTGTATGGAGCTATTTCCTTAATCTTGCCCAGCTCCTGTGTGTGCCAAGATCATGGTCTCTTCATGCTCTGGAATTGAAGAGCTCACTCCTCCAAAGTTTTCTTGCCACACAGCTAACAAAAAGAGGGTGGGGAGGGAAGCAGTAGGGGTGTAGGGAAAAGAGCCTAGCCCCGCTGTGTGTCAGGGCTTTCCAGATGGCAAGCAGGCCAGCTGGGGCAATAGATGAACCAGGCTGTCTGACACCCAGAAGTCCAGGACAAATGGCTGCTGCATGTGCACAGTATGCCCAGAATACATTAGATTTGTCATGCATGTGCAGGCCATCTGTGAAGCAAACTCTCAGTAGTCCCAGTGAGCTGAGATGGAAATATGAGGGCCCCTGCAGAGCACAACTGTCACTGGAAAGCAGCTCCCTCCTGAACTGGGTGAGGAAGGACTCTGTTCCTCTGTGGTAGCCATACTGTATTTCAGCACCACACTGCCAGCATTAAAGGATTTTTTTAGTGACAGTATGACCAGGAGAATATTTCATGCAGTCCTGGAATAAGATGGATGTTAAATTGTGCCCACAAAATACATCTGTTTTTAAAAGTGGGCAATTGCATATGCCAACAGCTCATTTAGGGAAACTGAAGTAATGATTCACTTTCACCATTCTTTATACAATGCCAGCTGCTGGCAGGGAAATATTAACCTTTCTTGCCCTCCCTCAATTTCTTGGCACTATTGGAGTGTAAGGAAAGTGCACCCAGTAGTCTGTTGGGGATTAAATCTGTACCTACTGCTACTTTGAATTCTTCAGGAACTGATTTTAGTGAGATATTCCAGAATCATAAAACCATAGGAAAAATTAGGTTGGAAGGGACCTCTGGAGGCTCTGTAGTCCAAACTCCAGCTAAAGTAAGGCTAATTGCAGACTTATGCAAGGCTTTGTCCAGTTGAATTTTGAAAATCTCTGAGGATGAGAATCCACAGCCTTCTTAGACACCTGTGCCAGTGCTTGGCCACACTCATACTGAAGTACTCTTTTCTTATGTCCAGCTAGGACTTCCTGAATTGCAAGTTGTGACTATTGCCTCTTACATTTCACTGTGCACCTTGAGAAGAGTTTAGTTCTGTCTTCTCCATAGCTCACCTTTAAATAGAAAGGGAAAATTTTTCAGTGACAATTCTATCCGGATAGTTTTTCTCCACTTAAAATCTTATACTCTGTTCATTCTTTCACAATCGGTGGTAAATTGGTGTGTGGTTACATTTAGCACTTCATACATAGGCCCATTTCTTCACCATACTAGTGTAAGCTTATTACCAGGAAACAAGAATACTGAACTAAGTATTAGAACAAAAGACAGGTTTTAAACTTTTAAGCAATTACTTTTTTGGGGGATAATATCTGTGTAGTCTGAGCAAACCACTGCATTACCATCTCTTTTTTTCTCTCTTTGCATGACATTGCACAGATGTATTATTACTGTCACATTTTTACCTTGGATTTATAGACAGGGAAATGGGACTTTTCTTTTACATAGGATTTTTCCTACCTCACAAGGTAGATGACACCAAGTTGGGTGGGAATGTTGATCTGCTTGAGGGTATAAAGGCTCTACAGAAGGATCTGGATAGGCTGGATCAATGGGCTGAGGCCAGTGGGATGAGGTTCAGTAAGGCCAAGTGCCAGGTCCTGTGTTTGGGTCACAACAACCCCATGCAATGCTCCAGGACTGGGGAAGAGTGGCTGGAAAGTTGCCTGGAGGAAAATGACCAGGGGGTTCTGGTTGACAGCCAGCTGAACATGAGGAGCAGTGTGCCCAGATGGCCTAAAAGGCCAACACCATCCTGGTTTGTATCATAAATAAAGTGGCCAGCAAGGTGAGGGAAGGATTCCCTGTATTTGGCACTGCTGAGGCTGTACCTTGTATACTGGGATAAGTTTTGGTCCCCTTACTACAAGAAAGATATTGAGGTGCTGGATCATGTCCAAAGGACAATGAAGCTGGTGAAGCTTAGCCTCAGTTATCTTTTAGGTTTCATGACATGGCAATGCTGTGTCGTGCTGTAAAGATGCATGACACAAAGGTCTTGTCCTTTGTAGTCAACTTGCTACATTGGTACAGTATGATCTTAACTTGACATCAGAAATACAGAGTTAGAAATTATGTCATATTAAGCACAGTTTTATTCTATTAAACAATTGCAAAAGGGTCTTGCAGGTTGCCTTCAACACTTACTTCTCTTCCCATGTATAGAACCTAAATGCATATATTATATATATGGAACATGCCCTCTGATACTATATTCCTGTGGTTTCTCTCTGCTTGAAATATTCCACTACCACTTTCTTTTAATGATTTTTTTCAATTTTGATTATTTTCTAATGTATTTTTTTTTTCTAAAATAATCTTCAAGCATATACCTGACTTGCTACATGTAAAGATACATGCTATAGGCAATCTTTTATAAACAGTCTCAAAGAAAAAGCTATCAGAGTTCCTTTTCTCTGTCATGTATTCATGACAAATGTTCTGTCTCATCTTAGAAAGGTAGCAATGAGGGAATTGCTCATAGACCACCACCAGAAGATGAGACAAAAGTGACTCTTTATGTGGTCTTTCTTAACAGTCTTTGTAACACGAGTATGATATCCACAATGAAATGAAGGTTACTGGAAATATTTTAAGTAAGAGCAAAAGTAGGAACCTGTTAAACACAGACTAGTTATACTTTGCTGGAGACAAGTAATAAGGCTGTAATGGACAGCTATAGATAGGCAATGACATAGTGCCTAATGAAATAGGAAAAAGCAATTGGAAATTTTTATTATTCCTTCTATGAAAAATAAGTAGGAAAACCACCATGCTAACTGGAAAAAATGCAAATCTTCAAGGTGTCTGATATCCTTCCTGTTATGTTGAATGAAATGGGGATCTGGAAAAAAGCAAGAGGGAAAAAAAATCCCCAAACAAATAACCAGCTTGTTTACGAAGATCACAGCAGCTGGATGATCAACAGGAATGGAATGGGATGTGACGGGATGGTCTGGCCCAAGCACACACTCCCCACATGCATAGCCTCCTCGCAGGAGTGACAGTATCCTTAGCCAACTACCTCTTAAACAAAAATATAACTTCAGCACACCTCCCACAGGCTGATGAGTAATGTTAAGCACGGGGCCATGCAGCTTCTGAGACTGAAATAAATGTCTTGTGGGTTTCCTTTTCTGCTTTCCCTTTTGTTTTCAGTCTTCCTACTTCTGATTATATAGTTAGATCTTTCTCATGCAATCCTGTACTTGGTGGTTCCTAAATCAGTTGCTATGGAGCCCAATATCCAAGCACAAGGATGCATCTAACCTGTGATCATAGCTGAGACTGCTGCTAGCAGAACTGTTGGAATATCCATGAAAGCAGCCTCAAAAATCTTTCAGGCATTTTGTCTACTCCAAAGAAAAGTTGCAGGGTGATTTCTTTCTCTTGCTTTGTATCCATTTCCCCTTGATTTTTTCTCTCCTGTTTTTCTCCCCTGTCTCTTTTTTCCTTTTCCCTTTCTCTTCCCAGTATCTCTTTGCTTGTTCCATGCTCATTGTAGTGCTGCTATTCTTTTTGTCCCCTCATTACACTCTTTCCCACTTTCTCTTTCCCCCTTCCTTTTGTTATATTCATTCACCTCTGTTGCAATTCCTCCTATTTCCTCTTCTTAGTTATCCTCATCTCATTTCTGTCAGGCAGTGATTTTTTTCTTGCAAAGTTACCTCACATTAGCTCCATATGTTTTCAAATTCACTTTTTATGGATACACACAGCAAAATACTAGATAAAACACTTGCATGCTACATAGAGTCAAAGGACTTAAAAGAGCTGAATCTCTGTTATTCCTGAGAAGGCCCTGGCTCACATCAACCCTGTGATAACTAGTGATGAGATGAAAATGATGGACATTTGGACTCAGTGCTCTGCAGTCCCATCTACCCTTCCATGTATGTTTTCCTTCTCTCCTGCTGGCTGTGATGGGGGTGCTGAAGTGGTCATAACACAAACATGATGAATTTGGCTCACAAAGAGTGAGTTTGGCAAAGCCACTGATGGCACCAGGGTAGTTCAGTGGTCAGATACTCAGCAGCTGAGTCAGGAAGGCAAAAGTTCAAAGAAGGGCAGCATCTGGAATCAAAAACATGTTTTGGGCCTGAGGACTAGAGTTAAAAATAGGAACATGTGGGCCTAATTACAGAACAAAGAAAAAAGGGGCTAGAAAAAAGAATAATTTGGGGAAATTAGGAACAGTTGATCAACCAGAGTACTGCAAACAACATTGGATACTGCTCCTGCTTTCCCCACAGAAGAGCTCTGAATCATGTAACAGATGACCTACTCTCTGTGTTGGAATAAGATGCACAGGGGGCTAAAACCACAAGATGTACACTTGACAAGATGATCCTTTTCATGGAAAGAACAGGAGTTAACTTTGTCCCCGTAGAAACTGCACAGGCACAAAGGCTGTAACAGCTTTCAGAGACACAAAATAAAAAACCTGCTGTCAGAGACCTGCCTGATCTGTCTCTTTGAGCAAGCCAGTTCCTGCTCGCTTTCTCAGGCCCTCACAACCTTGCTCCCCTGTAAACTGTATTAAAGAATTGGATGGATTATCCTTAGTTTATTTCAACTCTGTCTCCTTTAATGTAATATGTATTTGAGTAGTACTAAGATTTTGAAGATTATTAAGTTCAACTATATTGTTTGTTGTTGGTGTTTTTCTTTTTTTTAATATGATGCTTTATATGGTATATCTGTATGTATACAACTGTTTCTAGACATTAAAACTCTAATCGATACAACAATAATTCGGTGGCAGTTGTACTCCAATTTGAAAATGCAGTGGCCTCATGGTGGCAGACTGCAGCCAAACTTCCTTTTTGACTAGGGCCTAAATCCTGCATTAGGACTTCTTGACCCAATTATATTTGCCTGTTTTGAATGGCGTTCATGCTTGTACAGATGGTAGAAGACTGTCTCAGCTATGAGGCAAAGAAGAAACCTTCCATAGTAAAGCAGTGGCCAAACAAAACGTGGGAATTACCAGATCAGTGTATTAGGCTTCTTTCTTTTTGCTCTGATTCCAGCAGGGCATGTTTAAATATCCGTCTGGCTCTATGCACTGCTCCAGTGCTCCAGCTGGACTTCTGATTTCACATTTGCCAATACCACTTAAGAGCAAGCTCAGTGACTTCCTGGTAATGTCTTACTTTGCAATGATGAAACACGATTATAAAATATTGTCCTTTTTTTTTTTTTTTTAATTTTTATTTTAAATTTTTTCCCAACAATTTTAGCATAAACTTTTGTATACTGAACCTATATTAAGATGAGGATCTTATGCAGATGCATAACCATTTTGTTCCATTAACATCTTCCCAGCACAAATCAGAGAAATGTCGTGATATTAACATGGTAAATTCATAGTCATAACGAGCCTTCAAAGATCACAGGAAGCTTTTATGGCAGAAATCTGTGTCATCTAACTGATAGAGAAGTACTAAAAATTTGGGTTATTGTTTTTGGGAATTGGCTGTGGTGGTTGCATAGGAAAAAGTAACTTATTTCCTCTCCTAGTCTATTTTATTAGCATAAGTATTTTCCCCTCAGAACAAGAAGAAATTTCAGCCAAACTTGAATGACAACCTTGTACTCCTAAGAAAACTCCATCCCATACAGAATACAGAAATTAATGCAGCACTACACTTCCTACCCAACTATACCCACCCAAACCAAGATGCTTCTTGTCATTTTTTCCTCATAATTCTTCTTGGACACAGACATAATCTAATTCAGTGCTGATAATTTAATAGCCATTATATCATTGAAACCTTCTATGCTTTTCCATGCCTCTAGAGCTTCTTGATATGGTAGAAATCAGTACTTTGAAGTAATCTGAAGATATTTATTTTGGATCACTTTTTTCTTGGAATACAGCAAAGAAAAAAATGCTAATATTTAGAAAGCACTCTCACTCAGGAATCACAGAAATTGTAAGAACTACTGAAACCTATTGCAGAAGCCTGCAATGTTGATTTCTTTTTGACTAACATTGCTACATTTTTGTTTACATCTGGCCAGGTTGGCTTGGACAGGATAATCTCTTATCTGACTCTATATGCTTATAAGTCTGCGAGTTACTAATAGACAAGAATGTCCTTGGATCCACTTATGTTCCTACAGATGGGTGGGTACACAGTACCAGAGGGTATCCTTCATATTAGCATGTTGTGACTGAGGACAGAGGTCCCCTGTGAACCCTGTATGTCATCTGTGTGGACAATGTTTATGGATGCTGTACAGTATCTCAAATATCACTGTGTGACTGAATCAAGCCCCTGAAGTAAGTATTACAGATAGCTAAAAATAGTTTTTAACAAGTAACTTCCAGTTTGGTATAGTTCAAATAGTGGATATATGCTTGTATCAGTTCTCCAAATAGCAGTGTACTTACAGTCTGAGTTTCAGCTGAACCTTATTATGTGGAAATAAAAACATGTAAACCTGAAAGAAATTTTTTGGGAAATGCATTACATTTTCTGTATTTTTACTTTTATTCTACTCCTGAGTGCTTCCAGAAGTGTAACAATATTCCATGATAAATACCAAGATAATGCTCAATATACAGTGTCTAAGCCCATAGAGCAGGTTTCTGAGTGTCTACACCTTAGCTGAATTATTATACAATCATTATGTCGTCTGTATGTTATTATTGACATCTAGAAAGGGTGGAAAATAAATTAAAAAAATATATATTTGAACTAATTAAATTATAAACATCTTTCTGCTAAACACAGAAGTTTCTTGTTTACTTCAAATAATAAACAAAGACATGAGAAAACATCTTTTGTGTCCAAAGGATTGCCATGGCTAATCTGACTTCATTTTACAACCACCTGTATCTCACATGGACCGTGCCACCCATGACTATAAGAAAATGTCCATCTCCACCAAGATGCATCCTTGGAGAGCTCTAGCATCTTTGTTTTACAAGAATTATTTCTAGACACCAAAAAAAAAGGGAAATGAGTTTTGGAGTACAGCATATAAATTGTCTTCTGTGGACATTAAAGAATGTCAAGGAACAGGTTGAAAATAGCATTTTCTAATTTCCAGAGGATTATTTGAAAGAAACTTTCATCTTTCCTCCCTGAGGTATTACATAAATGACAGTATATTTCTGTTTGCAAGCAAAGAAAGTTTCCAGAAATATTTTCTTGCCTAACTCCAATATGCTGCTAAGACATAAAGTTTAAACACTATTTTTCTGCAACTCCCAGTTTTATTTCTCCTCTTTTTATGTAGAGCTGTTTTGCAAAGCCTGATCTCCAGTGCCTAAATATGGAAAGACTGATAATTTACACTGGAACCAGCACTTGGGGAACATATATATCTGGAGAGCTGGCTTGAAAAGAAATCGTAAAAATGCACTAAAGAGGAAAATTAACTGCCAAAATTAGACTGGCACACTTAAGGGTTTTAAGTGCCAAGCTTACTGCATAATGAACTGATTAGCTATGTCTAAATTCATTACTGAAATGCAGTTAATGCTGCTGTTCTTCAAAACTAAGCAAAGATAAAAAGTGTAGCCAACATTTGATACATAGACTTAAGTTTTAGAGTATTCTTTTAGAACATATAGTATGTTCAGTATTATAAAGTACTGGCCATGTTCTGACAACACTCTGATGGGAGTGGCTGAATATTCTCTTCAGGTTGACCTGAAGACACTGCTCTTGGTTTAAGCTTTCCTTTTCCCCCAGTGGCTGTAGAGCTCAACTTTGCTTCAGTGTAAACATATTTAATAGCAAGCTGGGAGCTTTCTTTCCTTGTTCCTCTAACAGATTTTCAAATTTCTGTTCATACCTTGATAACAAGGTTTCCAAGTACCACAAGGGCATTTGTTGTCCAAACACTTCAAACAAAATGTTGCTTCAGTTGCTGCTTTGGTAGGCTGGATGTGAACTTAACAGTGAAGGAACAAAAAGCTAAGGTCCCAACCTGAATTCAGGAATTCAAAGAGCTGTAGGAGTTTAAGGCCTTCTGCTTCACAGGTACCTCCCCACCACCCATAGTGATGAAAGATGAAACCCCATCTTTATCACTGACAAAAATGAATATCCTAGACTGTGAACTGGTCATGTGTAGATATGTGCAGATAGAAGTACAGTCACATAATTCTTCTCTTCTGACTCTGCAACAGTAAAGGATCAGTGGGAGGAGGCCATGGACAGCTGAAATTAGAGTGACTGTGCCTAACAGCTGGGCAGGAAGGTGTGCTGTGGTTTTGCAGCAAGGAAGAATCCGTAGATGGTTCCCACACTGTCAGCTCTCACAGGCAATACTTCAAGCAAAGAGAAAGAATTGCATGTGCTAAAGGCCAGCTCATCCAGCCTTATCCAGATTCTCCATTTGGCCTTTAATCACAAAATTTCATGCACAAAACTGCTCACGGGAGAAAATTCAGAACATACGGCTTCAACTTTCCCTGTACTGTATGTGAGTCCATTCCTGGCTCTGCCACAAAGAAACCCTTTGAGTTAAAAAGGGCAGTAATAGAAATTCCATGCTTACACATGCTGGAGTTTCATTTCAGTGACATCATTTATCGGTTTGACTTTGCCAAAGGAAAGAAGTTCATATTATAGGATTCAAAACCAGCATCTAGAATGAAATTGGTTAGAAAGAGCTCAGATTTCAAAAGGACATGCCATACATGGACCTTTTCTCTACCCACTTGGGTTTATTTCTTGAGATTTGTATTTGTAACCAAAACTTTTTTAGTTAATGAATTGCAACCTTGAAAAGCACTTAGAAAATGAAAATGCATTCCAGACCATAAAAAAGACTGTGTTAAGAAAGCTCATATTATTTTTTGGAAAGGCAGAAAGAGAATTTAGGGAGCTTTCATGCAGATTCAATGGTGAAAAAGCATTCAGGATAGAGAGCTTAATCATGTTAACTCTCTAGAAGAGAAAAGGACAAACTCACTTTATGTATGACAATTTATGGAAATCCTATAACTCCACAGAAGTGTTCTTGTAACTTAATACATGCTGTAGACCATTTTTAGCTCCTGGAATATGCATTCTAATATTAATATTTGTATTTCATCTTGCTATGTAAAATTTATGTAGAAGCTGTAAAAAAGACAGTGAATTAAACACAGAAACACTGGTGACTAATTTACCTAAGTTTTGGAAAAGCCTGCAGTTAATTGTGTGAAAAATATAGAAAATAGTTGAGGTAATTTAGGAATGAAGTGAAAGGAATATCCAACAGAGGTAAATTCTACTCCTGTTTCAAGCTTTGGCTATGGATACTATGAATGAAAGAGAGAAAAGAAAATAGCAGTGTGAGAATCTCTTTTTACCAGCATCTTCTCTTTTAGCTGATACTACATTTTTCTCTGATTATGTCACTTACAGTTTTATACCCTATTGAGCTCATTTCACCCACTTAGAGAGCTTTCTTACAGACAGTTGACAGCAATAAGAGCAAGTGAGCAGACAAGAGAGCGAAAAGGAAAGCTCATCAGAGTAGCAGATGGCACAATTCTGCTTGGAGCTAGTATCCCTAAAAGGCTCATTTCTTTGCCAATGTAGAAACAAGGAATGCCGTATGATTTTCAGTTTTTTTGTCTCTAAACATTACCAAAAAAGTTGGCTATTGCTTTAAAAGAACTGCACTAGAAAATTGAACTTTGTGAAATCAGCCAATTATAAAATGTAGTACAGGATGGGAAAAGGGTCAATTTACTTGAATTAGACATTTTGCTTTAATGCAAGCTTTCACCATTTAGAGAAGCAATTGCTTTCCTAGATGACAGAAAATCTTTCTCCAAAATTATTTCTTTCATTCTAACCATTGTATAGGAAAGAACATAAGAATGGGTGTGTTGGAATATTTCCCTCCAGGACACTTTTCAGCCACTGGCAATTTGTAGCTGAGAGATTGCCTAACACTTCACTAATGTTCTTGTAATTAATGACCTTCAGTAGGCTTTTCATTCTAGGACTTTCTGAACCCATATAAGTTCTTAGCATCCACAAAGAATTCCACAGCTCAGCTAGTTAATATATGAAAAAATAGAATATCTTTATTTTGGTCTGCTATAATTTATTTGTGTTTGAATCTGCCACCTGTCAGTTTAGGTCAATTCTCTTACAACAGGTAGCTAAACTTAAGCAAGCCCAATTTTCTGCTGAAGGCCCTCAAAAGGCAACTCTGTTGATGATTTAAAGAGATTAATCCAAAACTGCTGCTTTGCTTCATGCCCAAAACTGAGATATAAGGTAGATGCTTGTGTCTGGGAGCCAACACAACATCCAGAATAATTTACTACTTGTATGTAATATTCTGGGCCCTATTAGGGCTGAAAGAGTGGTGCTCATGTGCTACACATTTTCTGTGTGTGACAAAGGAAAAAGAAATGTCTGTGCTGATGATATACAGTGGCTAAGAAGCTGGGGTACCACAAAGAGTGGCAGTTTGCTGAATGCAATGTGTTGTGATCAAGGAAAGCCAGAATTAATGCAGTTGAAGCATCAGGACTGTTTTTGTGAGACAATACACATACTTTAATTCCTGTGAGTCTAAGTCACTGTTAAATTTAATCTCATGTTCTGTCTCTGATTTTCGTAAAACTGTCTGGAGAAAGAACTTTCTTAAAGCAAGCGCCTCTTTGCACTTGAGTCAATAGAGAATTTGTATGAACTAGGGCTTATGAGGTGATACTTTAATAGGATTAATGAACAGTAACAGAATACATGAGAGTCACCAATATAGATATTTAGGGAAAGACTTCAGAAAGACATGCTTCTATTTTCAGTTTGACACAGGGAGGGTAAGAGCACAGAAGAGTCATGTCTATTCCTTACCTCTCCTTTTTGTACTTTTTTGAGTTTTTGGCAAGTATTCTGGGTTTGGACTCCACACAGAGGAATGGAGTCTTTTCCATACTGATGAAAACACAGAAGGGAAAATTGATATAGTTCTTCAGGACTGATGGGAAAATGAATATCAAAGAATGTTGTTAAATTATAATATAGACCTAGCAGAAAATAGGAGATGCTGGAAAATAGTGACAGTCTAGCTAGCCTTTAATGAAGGATAATATTTTCCATTACAGGAAACATAAAGCACTGGAAAACATTTTGAAGAACTATCATTTAAAGTTTTGGGTTTAGTGGGAAATATCCCTGCTCAGATTGTATTCATGATACAGTCTCATAAATATGGGAACATAAGATCCTTTTAAAGTTTTGGCCTTTCTTCAGCATATATTTATATATATATTCCTTTATATTGTATTAACTTTTTGTTTGCTTTGAAGAGAAAAACACACTCTTCTGTGTTTCCATCCCCCTTCCAATTCTCTTCTTTTAATGAGATGTTTGACTCAAATAGCATCCTCTATTTTATCCTCCTAAATTTTTATACTCTCTCTGTTCTTGTTTCTGGCAACATCAGAGTCTGCTTTCTCACTTAGCATAGCCAGCTTTCCTAAACCCAACAATTCTCAAATCAGCACCTAAACTCTCATATCTATTGCCTTGAAATCTCTTGAGCATATATTTTCATTTCTACCACCTTAGTTTTTATAAATGCTTTCCTGATTGTCCAGTTTAATTAGTTTATTATTCTGCTGTTTCCATCCACAGATGCAAAGATTAAAGTAACCAAATACCATTAAGCAGTTTATGTCATTAACCTATTAGTGCCAATAGAATAAGCAAGTTTCTTTCTCACAGCCAGACTTTCCAAAAGATCCTTTTTTTTTTTTTTTTTCAGAGATACTTCAGGCTATGCTTAGTCTTATTTTAGGCAACTAATTAGTCAATCAATTCTAATGTCCCTTGTACTGGGCATATACAGAATTCAGGCTCTGAAATGTTGGCATGTCTCATTTCAAGATCTAAGGCATTGTTATTATCACACCTCCTTTTTCTATTTCTAATTTGGTTTTCTCCCTATCTTTCTAGATATTCCTTCAGAAAGTCCACCCATATGTCCCTATCTTCCATCTCTAATTGATTTTTCTAATATGTTTTTGTAAAAATGTTGTTTTCTCAAGTTGTGAGTTTTCTTCCTCTGTAAGTGTGCCATTGGCCCTTCTGATTCAATTTTCTATTCCTGAAGTTAGTTTCCTTCTACAGCCTGAAAGCTACTTTTGACTATGGCAGATTCAATGTCTTTGAACTTCCCAGACTGGAAGCTGTACTGTCTTTGTACAACTTCTGCTAAGAAATGAGCCATATTTTAGACTGTTACACAAATACAGCTTTCCTTTTTTTTTTTTTTTTTTTGTGACTATGCATCTTGCTAAATAAGATTCTTTATAAAGAATGCTAAATAAAATTCTTCAGATACATTGCTTCCCAAACTAAAAGAGCTTTTGTTTACTATTGGAGATGCATTCTGAGCTTAATATTAACTAGAAAGAGGATAGGAGCCACCCAGATTACAGCACTGAAAAATTTTGCAGAATCAGTTTCCACTTTAAATTCCTTAGTTTCTTGTAAAAGTCAAACTTGTGCTAAGAGGAAGATGAGGCAAAGAGAAATAGATCAAATACCCAAAGAAAATACTTTTTTTTTTTTTTTTTTTTTTTTTTTGGTTGGTGAGGTGATAAAATGTACAATCTCTTGGAAAAGGTAACACTTAGGTCCTCTTGAGAAGGTGTAATTTAAATACATTGTTTAGATCCAATTGTGGCCATCAGAACTTGTGAAGGTGCTGTTAATGTAGATGTAAGGTTCACACAACACACTACATATTCTAGTCATGAAACATATGGAACTTTTTTTTTTTTTTTTTTTTTTTTCCTAGCTGAAAGCTTTGTGGTTCTACTAGCAAACTGGTTTTCTATTCCCAACTCTAACCAGTGATATCTATGAGATTCTGGAATACTTCTGTTTTTCTAGAATTTCTTTGCTTGAGAAGAAGTGAGAAAATATTTACTGTGTTACTGCAAAATTTATAGTTATCTACACAGGACAGCAGACAACTGTGTAAAGATCCTTGAGATAGTTGAAATCTGAGCCAGTAATTCCATGTGATAAACTGAATAGCCCTGTGTGACTCAGAGATGTCTAATTACTATTAAATGGAAATTTGCCAGAGGCTGGGTCTGTACCCTTAACAATAGCAATGATTATCTTAGATTAAACCTTTTGGTTATGTAGGTATTGCATTGCCCCAGCATGCATGGACTGTACAAGCCCATCTCTGAAGTTGTGCTGTAAATTTGGGTTTGGTCTATTACAGGCAAACTACAAAGCTTACACAAAGTCAGTGGTTATATCCTATGTATCTGACACTTCTCTCGTTCCCAGCCCAGCTGAAACATGCTGTACACTATCCCTTCTTTGTCATAAGCATGATGACTTTTAAAAGACAATACATACTATAGCCTCAATGGTGCAGAACCTACACAGGCTCTGTGGGACAAAAAGTTAGTCACTCAGAACAGAATTAGCTGCACTTGTTTCACAAGACAAAAACCAAGCTTTCAGATTCAAAGGTATTTCAGGTAAGACTCCAAATTGCCTGAAATTTGCTTACTAAAAATTGAGGAACATTGTTACCTTGCTGTGAGCACAGTTAAATCCTGAGAAAAAGCTTAGCAATTACTGCATGTAATTTGTAAGGAAGGCAGTTTTTGCACAAGCATGAACTTCGTAAGACTTAAAAATTCATTTTAAATAAGAAATGAAATTTCAAACTAAAGCAAATGCTGTAAACAGTACTTGGTTCATTTTCTTAGCACTCACAAAAGTGCACAAGTATTTCAAGCAGCTTGACATCTGTATTACATAAGCAGAGAGCAATTCAGCTGCTTGGAGAATATAAAAAACAACTTTGACCTCACACTGGAGTCATGCTTCAAAAGCCTGATTATTCATATGAAGAAAATTGCTCAAAAACAACTGCTTGGAAATATTCTCTGGAATAAAATAGATTGTTCTGAGGCAGTAACATAGTTTTGATATAACAAACTGGATTTTTCTTTTCTTTTTTCCTTTTTTTTTTTTTTTAATTACTAAGGTTTTTCTTTTTTTAACAGTAAGTTTT
>JANHGN010006992.1:0-14407 GCA_024605025.1 Megaceryle maxima | reverse complement strand
TCACTCGTGCCCTGTGACAGGACAAGGGGGAATGGATGTAAGCTGGAGCACAGGAGGTTCCACCTTAACATGAGGAGAAACTTCTTTACTGTAAGGGTCACAGAGCACTGGAATGGGCTCCCCAGATCAGTTGTGGAGTCTCCTTCCCTGGAGATTTTCAAAACTCACCTGGATGCGTTCCTCTGGGACTTGTGCTAGATTCTATGATCCTGCTCTGGCAGGGGGGTTGGACTCAAAGATCTCCAAGGTCCCTTCTAACCCCTGACACCCTGTGACCCTATGACATGTGTCCTCTAAGCTTCACGGTTATTAAACAGTATTATGCCATTTAGGAGGTTTATTCCAATCTTTCAGATCATCCTCAGGGCACTGAATGTTGAAAATTAAGTAGCAAAGAGAAATAATTTGCAACCATGCTCATAAGAGGTTTTGTGATACCCCTTTCACAATTTCACATGGGTAACTCTTTTTAGAGGGAATGGAGTTAGTGGAAAACACATACCAGCACCAGCACACCACCAAAATCAGACAGCAATTTCAGGAGTGGGAATTAACACATTGTGTCAAAAGATTGTGCATAGCAGTTCCACCATTTTTTTGCATCAATGGAAAGATCTTTAAACTTTGTGCAGAAGGAAGAAAACAAAGTTTAAAGCTTCTTCTAGGACAGTGGTTTCTCCCAGCTCAGTGTATTCCTGCAGTGTATGATCCAGTAAGATGATGTTTTCATCCACATATTGCAAGTGCTAAGGAGAAAACCTCTCTCCTTTGATATTCCAGCAAGATGACATGTGCCATCAACATACAATTATTTATATCCTGCCCCCCCCCCCCCAACACATTTAGGAAACTTCCAAGATCCCAGCATCTTGGAGTTAAATGTTGAATCAGTAGAAACTGTGTAACAGGTCTGTCGATTTCAGCTGAAATGCAATGTCTTAAAAAACTGCAGATTTTTGCAGGGAGCACAGATTAGCATGATTCATTTTAGGAGAGATTAAGATACCATGGCCATACAAAATATACTTTTTCACATAGTAATAGGAAGCCTTTTCCTTAAACCACTCAGTATGGCATATGGCATTTTTTCATGACTCATCTTCATTGCTTCAGTAATATTTGGTTGAGAAGGTGTCAAGATTTTATAGACGATTTCTCTAGAGCCATTTGCAAAGAAACAAAATCTTTCATCTTGTTCTCTGGATCAAGAGTTCATCTGGTCGGCTAATATCCTCACTCTTGCACTTGCTTTATTCCATCATAAGGAGCTAATATTTCCTGAGAAAAGAAAAATACTCTTCAAGTTGATGATTGAGGCAAACTCTTAACTCTCTCTTTTATGAGATGTAACTCCCAAAACTGCTGAACTTCTTGTTGAAATGGAGGACCTGCATTTTCCCCCACCTTCACCTGCTCATAATTATTTTCGTCTCTAAAAAGAAGGGGGAAAAGGTTTGTTTCCAAAAAATATAAAGCTGAAGAAGAAAACTATCTGGAGTAACTGTAGAGGATTTCTTCATTAATAGCCTCAGCGTACCCCTGCCCTCATGGGAGCACTATATCATAGAATATATATTACTTTATTCCAGAATAATTATTGTTCTTTCAAAACAAATTTATTCTTCTTGGGAAGAATAAGGGAGAGTGAGGGAGTGCAAGCCACTTTTATTTTGGGTTAGAGTTCCCCAGAAGCTAGTCCATGCTGCTCAATAGAGAAAAGAAGCCTGGACAAAAATACACTTTTCTGGGATTCAAAAAGTACAAGGTCTTATCATTAAAGAAGCTGTATAAGAAGCAGTTAAAATGAAAAAAAAAAAAAAAAAAAAAATCCAACCTCCTCATACATTGCCCTTATAAAAGACTTCTTATCAACACAGCCTAGCACCAGCTGGTGCCCAAAGTAAGTATTATACCTTTATCAATAATCCCAAACTGTAAGATCAACTCAAAAACCCTTTGGAAAAGAAATACATGTATTATGTAAGGCTCAGATAACATAGCAGTGCTTAATTTGAGCCAATGCAAGTTTTTGAAGTGTGCACAAAAATAGAGATGCTAACAAAATATATTAAAGCACTTTCTTTTCTGTTAGTTTTGAACTGAATCCATTACCACAGATGTTTCTGCATGGTATTTTAAAATTTCAGTTAAAACTGTAGACAAAAATGGTAATAAACATAATTATATTAATAAAAATATTAATAATATTAATAAAACTTTGTGAAAAGTTTAGAAGAGAAAAAATATTCTCCCCCTTTTTTCTTCTCACTAAAATCTGCAGTAAAAAAACCTCCCAACCTATAAATGCATGAAAAAGATTTCTATGAAAAGCTTTGTTTAATTTTACCAAGGGAGTAAAGTTTGCATATATATTGTAAGAAACCTAATTTTGGTGCAAGAATAAGTCTTGAAGGAAATGGTTTCTCAAATGTATTTTTGCATTCTTCTTGATTTATTTGTAACTTTGAAACTCAAAACTGTTTTCAGTTTTATCCCACCAAATTTTCATGGTCTTTCAAAGGAATACATTATTAACTACAGGTTAAATTTTAAGGAGTGGTAAAACAACGTCTCTCATGACAGTCTTTCTCTTCAGGACTAAGGAGCCTGCACAGACACTGAGATATTAAGAGAAACACCATAATTAATCACTGATGACAAGGTAGTAATCAGATCATATTGTCTGATCCCATTTTCTAATCACAAGAAATTGTGATGGAAAGAAAAAGAGATCACGTGTTCTAATTCTTACATAAATTTCTGTGGAAGGCACCGAAACAGGACAAAACATGACAAAATGCAAAATAATCTAGAATGAAAAGGTTTATGTGAAGTATAAGAAATGTGTAAAGACCTTAGGCATTTTATTCCCAACCCTCATCTTTGTATGGAAAAGGTGGTGGTTGTGGTGATGGTGGTGGTGAGAGGGAAGGAAGAGAAAAATGGAATGAGAGCCTTCCGGAGTGGAATTTATTAATCAAATATTCAAACAGGATACCTGTTTTAATCATTAATAAGTTATGTTTGAAAGGTGATCTTTTTCTTGTTTATTGTCTTTAAAAGTTTTCTTGTGAAATACATGGATTTGCTATGAGGTGCATTGTGCTTTGTAAAAATTGTAATTTTTGTCAAAAATTTATCATCCATAAAATATATTATTTAGTACAATATCTTATCTGTCTGCAACTCCAAGACAGACAGAGTTCCACACTGCTAATATGATGACTACCTTGATTTTCTCCCCAGTTTTTAAAGACCCTTCCCCTGAGAATGCGTAATAGTAGAAGTATGTAGTCAGCATTGTTTTAATTATAAGTAAATTACTAACCAATCACTATAAGGGGGGTTGGATTCAATAAATTACTAATTCTGCTAATTTTGTGTATAAACATACCATGGAGAATCCTCTATGACATGCACACTAGGTGGAACTATCCCCCGTACATCTGGCGCTGCAATAAAGAATGCCTGCTTTCTAAAACTCCAAACAAAGTCTTAGAGAGTTTTTCTTCTCTGTATTGGTGCAGTATCAGCATAGTATTCAATGGATATTGCACGAGCTTAACACATACGGCCACTTGGTAACAACCTTACCACTTGATTTGCCAACAATTTATACAGTCAAATCTGAAGCATTTTTTTACTGTGTACTTAAAACAAAGCCATGCCAAAAAGGAAGTAAGGAAGATGAAGCTGTGCATGTGGATTAGTATTTCAGACTGCCTCACAAGTAGGATCTGAAACACATTATAAAGCAAGTCAGCGCATCTGTTCTTACTGAGTGGGCTCTACATGGCCTGAAGTTAACTCTGTTGTCTCCTCTAACAGAGGTTCTGTACGTTTGAGTTGATATTAGAACACTCGTGAGAAACAATTTTACTCTCTACATGAAGAAGTAAATGTAAACCATGCAGAAGGAAAAATGTAATTCCCACAGCAAGATTTTCAGCTTTAATGTGCTACCTGGAAGAGAGCCTCCTTATCTGAAGAATCAGCTCCATGGAAAAGTGTCCGTGTGGCCAGGCTGTGCCATAAAAAGAAAATTTTTTTCACAACTCAAGCTTGAAGAGATAGCTATATAAAGAAGATACTTTGGTATTTATAGTGCTATGCAGAGGCAGCATCTTAGGCTTTCCAAGTGCTTGTCTGACAATGTGAACATGGTGAGAATTATATCCTTCATCCAGACAAAAAGGCTTCTAAAGGAATGACCTGTTGCATGAATGTGTGTAGGAGAGAGAAAGGACTTGAAAGATTTCTGCTGTCTGAACCAAATCCTGGTAGGTACACAAAGTAGTAATGTAAGGCTCACATGCAGGTTATCAAAAGGAGTGTCTACTTTCTTCCATCTGTTACACAGTTTTGCAATGTTTTATATATTGTACGATACACATTTTCAGAGTTACACAAGCTTATCAACTAGCTGTAGCGAGGAACCTTAAGAAAAATGTGAAAAAAGCAGCTTTGTATCATTTCTTGTGTCTGATGTCTGCAGAGTGAAGCACATTGGGCAATACGCTATTACAGGATAATTTTTTTCACTTCAGAGGACAGATCTAAGAGCAGTAGCCCCAGAGTCATCTGTCTTCTAAATTCCTTAGTCACTTCAACAGCTTATTCACCGAATGCCTACAAAATAGGCTGTGAGGGCACAAGCTGTCACCTTGCTTCAGTCTGCTGTAGTTTCCTACTATCCTCTTGGTGCTGTAAAAAGTATCTTTGTCTGCTGCTGTGACATGAGCAGTAAGAAGCTTCTCTGTGACACATATTGTTTTTCTGCCCTCAGCTCAGGCTGCGTACATCTTGGCAAATGATGTACTTCAAATCTCAGTTCTTGCACTTGGAGTTTTTAACCCATATTCTCATCTCACTGATGCTGGTATTATATGAATATAACTCAACTGAGTTATGACTCACAGCACCTAGGATACCTTTGTGATTGGATGAACTACCCTCTGACTTTGATTAACCACCTGCCTTTCAAAAGTTTGTTAAGCAGTGAACCCAACTGCAGCGAATTTAGCAAAGCCCCTGTTGAGAGTAACATCTGCACTTCTGATACTAACTTTCAGATCTAATGAAACAGTCACAGGAGTGAATGTTCTTTCAAATGTTATGTTCCCAGCAGAGATATTCGCTGTTTGCTCAGGTCTCAGCTACTTACTACCTCACAGCACAGTGCTGTCATTTCTGGAGTTGTTGTTCATTACCCACCGTTCATTTGAACAAGCCAGAAATATTTCTGTTCTCTACCATTGTGCCTGGTAGTGTCATTAATCAACACAGCATCACCAAACAAGTGAGCTCATGTGGCCATACTGCAGCAGCATTCCTGGAAGCACTGTTCTCATTCTCACTTCTCTGGGCAATCACAGATGACAGCAAAGCCAGCCATTATTTAAAAGGATCACCAGCAGTAAAAACACACATTTGGTCCTGGCTACAGTTTTCCCAAACCTGTGCAGGCTGCCTGAAAATGAAATTCACATAACCTCTTTTCCCTTTTCATGACTTTTACCCACTGTGCTCTCATGGTTTTGCCATCTTTGGTGAAGTACACAGCATGACAATGGCTCACATCCCATAGTTCTAGGAAGAGTTAATTTTGCTCAGTTTTTGATAGTTTCAGTGTCACCCATGATGGTAACACTATGCTGAAATACTCTCAAAGAGTTAGCTTTAAATATAATGGTACTGTATTGCATAAAAAAAAGACATTCTTCTCATTTTATTATTCCATAGTTAAGCACATACTGCCAGAGGTAGTAATTTACTAAGCACAAAATGCTTTATTACTGCAGCAATGAATTAAAACACAGCAGCTTTGGAAAACTCACAAACGAAACTGGTTCACCTGCCTTTACATCAGATGTAATTCTCTAATGATGTTATAATGCTTTTGCCCTATTCAATGTCTTTTTTCCTTTCACAACTACTATCCTTTCAGTTATCCTTTATCATAAAAGTATATGTATATATAAAAACACAGTGGGTGAACATGAAGACATTTTGACAAAACCATCCAGGACAACAAGCACAATATTGACTTTGTTGTTTGGTCTAGTACAGGAGAGAAAAAGGTACTGAAACAAAGGAAATACCCATTTTAAAAAGACTTTCAAAGAAACTTGTAACAGGAGGGCTGCTATCTGCTGAAGATTATTTTGTCCAAGCCAAACTGATTTTCTTGTTAGAATTAAGCAATGTTTTCTAGGCAGAAACCAAGCAGAGGGGAGGTTCTGCACAGATACACACCCTTTCTCCCTTCTTCCTGAAGGAGAGGTAAGGCTTTACTGTTCCTTATGGTTACATCTAGACAGGCCAACTTTAGCCTTTTTTTTTTTTTCCCTGTACTATAAAAAGACTCATAACCCTTTTTTCTTTAAAGGAAGTCCTTAAAAAAGAAGAGAGAAGAAGAAGAGAGAATAATAAGTAGAAGAAAAAAGAGAATTGGAAGAGGAGGAAGAAGAAGAAGAGAAAGAAGAGTACCCCATCCCCTAAGCCCCCTAATATTTTACTTTCTCAGTAATGTAACCACTATATTCCTAAAGCTATTCTGTATTATGCCCCATATCCCTACCTACTTGCTAATGAATATATCTTTATATAGAAACTTCATGTGAGCATGTTGTTTAATGTCAGATTTGGCTATAAAGGGCTAGATTATACATCCTTGATATTTTTTTTTGGCTGTCATAAGTTTCTTTATTTTTATTCTTTATTTTAAAACAGGGATAAAAACATCTTGCATTTTTTCATCTTTAGCTTGCAGGGCACCTCTGCTGTTTTCTGAGCAAGTGTAAATCATTTGACTTCACAGTTCCTAGTACCATCATACAGACTTCTGTTTCCCTACAGTCAGAGGATTTCTTGATGAATAATTTTACTGTCACTTTTGATAATAATTTCTACCCCACAGGGTATTTCATACTAATGGGTGAAGAAAGGTGTTGAAAGGCCCCTAACTCAGATAAGCATTTTCAGGAGTGAATCTTACCACTTCAAGCAGTCAGATTCTAGAGATCTGGTTTTAGAAACAATTTTCTATGAAGCAAATACATCTTGTTTTTCATATATGTTAGACTCTGCCATCCATCTCAGTGTTCAGGACTGTCTGTTTCAGTCTAATTAGAAATGCCCTTGGCCATAAATTATTTCAGGCTACTCCACAGATTTTTCAATTGGGCAACCAAAACTGGAGATGTGAAAAAATAAAATATCCACTGAACGACTGAGATTTTAAGAAGTATCACTGTCTGTACACTTAGGCACTCTTCATCATTCTTAGATCAATCACCAGTTGTGAGTTGGTATACTGACTCATTTTGTCTTAGGTGTTTTTTCTTTTTTTTGTAGCGAAAGCAGAGCTAACCCTCAGTTTCAAATTATTTTTCAATGAAATAGATAGGTCCTATGGAACAGACTTCAGCATCAGTGAACAGGCAAGTCCTCTTCCATGCTGGACTTGAAATTATTTCATTTACAAGTAACTGCACTTTTCAGAAGATTGATTCTTGTGAAGATGTAAAACCTATGGCCTGAAAAATATACAGGCTAAATCCCTTTTTTTTTTTTTTCCCCTCAGTTTAAATGGAACAGCTTCTCCTGGCAATAACATACATCTTTCCTTAATATCTCACCCTACTTTCAAACTTAAAATTGACTGTGTACATCTTCAAGAGGCATGGGAGTCAAATAGCAAGAAGGATTTTTGGTCACTGCTGCTAATAAAAAACCTATGGTATCCGGTGCCTGCTGTGTTGCTGAATTTTATCTTAGACTGGTAAATTGTTTATTTTTTTTCCCCTTTCTCATAAATATACTACAGGAGCTCTCTCTCTGAACTGAAATTTTATAGCATGCATAACTTGCACAGAGGCCTCACTTCACCCTCACCAGCTTTCTCCTTGGTTACAGAAAAAGTAGCTTGAACACATTTCATTTTAAATAATACCAAGCTTCTCTTGTTCCAGGTCAGACCTTGTACAAAAAATGAAAGCCTACTAATCTTTAACTTCCTACTGCTGAGCAGTATGACTTTACACTAAATAAATGTTATTGCCATGTATGGAGTGGGAAAGAGTAGGAACAGAAAAGTGTAAGAACACAGACTGAATTATGATGAGCTGTACTATTTTGTATAAGATTTGCATTTGAAGATGAACAGAGATCATTGCTTCAGCCTCAGAAAGAAGACTGAGTCATGAGGGAACACTGCTTCTAACAGGAAATGGATGCAACTCAATTGAAAGAGATCTGAATGACAGAATAATTTATGCAGGTCACCCATGCAACCTGTGAGGTGCTGGGCAGGCCTTCAGCATATGAAAATGTTCAAGAAGATGAAAGACTGCCTCTTCCTTATCTCCTGTTTTAACTACAAGTTGAAAAACAAGACAAGCATTTGTTTTCCACACCTTAGTACCTGTGGAGTTATGAACAGTAGGTATTTGTGAAGGCAGAAAGTGGCTATATTCTTGACACACAACCTCCCGCCATACTGGCCTGAGGACCTATAGTGAATGTTTTCTTCTCCTTAGAGTCAAGTTGCCTCTCTGCTCTGCTTTGCTCTGCTCAAGCTTAGCTTTCCTGTGTCTTTTGAACAAGACAGATTAGGAAGTCTCAAAGAAAGAAGATGACTTAGTGAGGGAAAATATCTGCAAGTCATTAGTAATAGTTAAGTCTCTACCAAATTAAAATTTTGCAGGTCTGTTTTCATAATTTCAGCATTTACTAATGTGTGAAAGTAAAAACACTAAACTTCACTACAGTACAAGTAAAAAAGCAAGGAGTTGGATTTTTCACCTAGAGTTTTCAGTATCACAGGTAGAAGAAGCACCTGTAGAAGCACCATGGTCATCCATGACGGCATCTTTATAAAGAGGTGAATCGAGTTAGCTGCCCTAGAAAGCTGAGGCTTGGATGTTTGGATTTTTTTTCCCCATTTAAGTATGGCACAACAGTAATGTAATAGGTATTTATAGTACTTTTTTTTTTTTTTTAAAGTTGTCTCCAGTTTACATCTTCTAAATTGACCCTCATGATTTTGCCTCAGCAAATGTCAGTCAGTGGCAGTATTTTTGTTACAGTTGTTCTTCCATTATTTTTTTCAGTGTAGTATATGAAATTCCTATTAATGATATTTTACAGGACATTCCAGCAACTTTGCAAAGATTGATGAAACACAGACTGAATAATGGTAGAAGGAAGAGCTGGAGGGAATCCAGATGGACCTTTTACATTCCTCTGTTTGGTATAAAAATTGTTAAAAGAGTGGGAGATTGTACAGTGAGACCTGTAGAATAGAGTATGTAAGATACTGATATCTTATGAAAGGTCTGGTTTTGAATTATTTTCTCAAGTTTCCCCTTAATGAAGTCTGTGCTTTGTTATAGCAAAGGGAAAGTTGGGGACAGTTTTATGTATGCTCTTTCATTTTGTGTATCTCAGGTTAACTCTTTTCTGAAACACAGGCTAGGTGCCAGAAATTTTCAGGAAGTATTATGTGAAACTTAATGTCCCATGAGTTTTAATAATGGATGAATAGTTTCAAATCAACTTCCAAAGAGGGACTGTCAAATGATTTCTAAATAAACAAACCTTGTGCATCCCAGTGCACCCACTGTAGGCAGTAGATGAGATAGTGGCACCTGCTGCAACTGTACTGGATAGGAGCTTTGCTCACATTAGAAGCACTAATAGGGAGTTTGGGACCAAAGGGAAAAGAATGCTGTTTCATTCACACTAATAGAAAATGGAAGGTGGCAATACAAGGCCTGCACCATAGGCTGTTGTTTTTCTCCTTCCTACTCCTTCTGCCTCATCCTTTAGCAGGAAAAGGGATTTTGATGCTAAGCAGTTTGGATTTGCTCTCCACCACCTCCTTTCATGACCTCAAAATATCAATGGGGTGGCAAATAGCCAGAAGACCTATTTGGAAGTTGTCAAAAGTGTCATGTCCTTTTTGGTCCAACACCAGTGGTAGGAACGAATCTACCTCCCAACACACTATGCTATGCCACTCCATGCCATGCAACAGTGTAGTCTGTCTTGTGATTGAGTGGGAGAGCAAACTAGGCACAGGCAGAGCTCTCTGGGCACCACTAGGGTGGTCCAGAGCTGGGTGAGGATAGCAGTAGGATTTATAGGTAGCTACAGGAAAATAAGCAAAACACTCCCAATCTACAATGCCTGATTGATTTCTCTATATTCCTAGATCCTGGAGTTGCTCATTTTTTTACCCTTTTTCTTGTACCATCGCACAACAAAAATCTCTACTCTCTTCATCAATTTTCTTCCTTCCTTTGGGCTGAATAGAACAGAAGCACAGAAACAAGCATTGTTTAAAATGTGATGTTTGTTAGATAGCTTTAAATTTATCGAGCTCATATCTCTGGGAGAACTTAGTTGAGAAATTGGTGATTTTACACATTTGTAGTTCACCAGGGATCAATTAAAAGACTATTATACACTTTACTAATGGTGAAAGATGAAAAAAGATAATATCTCCAAGGGAATTTCTTTTAAGATCCAAATTGAACTTAATGAGAAAAGACACTTGACAAATACAGTTAGATGTAAAATGAATTTAGCACTTTTGAAGAGCTTTATTTCTGAATGAACCAATTTATAAGTTTGAACATGCCCCAGCCTGTATTGATGTAAATGAGACTAAGTGCATTGTCTATGACAAGGATTGAGAGCACTGGATACATTGAGCAGGCTAAATTAATAGGATTAACATTAACCTGTATTAAATCCATGTAGAAAGCACTAGATGAACATAGTTTGGGTTGAGATTAATTTTAAAGGTGATCTTCTCTCTTTAACATATGAAAATACAGGACACTATGCAAAATAAAGGGTATATTTTCTGAATATAGATTGAATACATATGAGAAATTTAAATTTAAAGAACTTAATATATAGGGCAGGCTCAGCCTTACTTTGAGAGTATTCAGACATATATGGGTATGACAGCAACCAGTAGGAGAACTAACGTGCTAAATTTAAGGGACAGAAGTGCTTTGAAAAATCAAAATATATGAAAAAACAGAAAGGTGCTGTAGACAAACCTTATATGAATATACTCAGCAATAATAACCAGCAGTAATAGTTCTGTATAGATTTAGTCACTTGGGGGTACATTTGTCACCAGACAGGCTTCATCCTTCCTAGGACTATGTCAGTCACAATAAATGTGATAGCACTTGAGTAGGGAAGGAAGAAATGCCTGAAGACTCAGACTCAGACACCAAGGCTGTATGAATCTGAATGTATGGGCAAGACCTGTGACTTATGGACTCCTCTTTTTGTTGTTGATCTTCATTAGTTTCTTCTCCCCTGGAATTATTTCTTGCATCTTTTTTTCCAATAAGAAATTACAGCAAGTAAATATTACAAAAAAACCTAGAAACTTCAGCTATTTTCAGAAAGTTTTCTGTCACTTTGCTTTGATTGGAAACCCACAACACAAACATTTTATTTATATAAAGATGCCTCCCACCAAGGCTAAAAAAAAACGTGACAGGAGTGTATATAAATTTGTCTTTGGGTCCCTGTCACACCACTGAGTGTGACACGGACTCACTGCGGTGGCAGAGTAGTCTGAGGGCACACAACTGTTTACATCATGCTAGTTAAAGTCAGGTTTGTTTTCAAAGAGGAGCAGAGGATATGGAAGGACTGCATCAATATTGTCGTATTTTAAAATACTGTTAAACATAAATGGAAAACCAAAGCTATAGTAAATTCAAAGTGCATTTTACAACAAAATCCAAGAAAATCTATAAGGTAAACCACAAGTAGAGAAAAATGAACATTAAATGATGAGTTTCTAGTCATATAGTCTTGGCTTCCCTTGCCATATATATACTTTAATTTATAATAAGGTATAGAGCTGTGAGGTCCAGTTCTTTATCTAATATGACTGTATCCATTGTATCTAGGGAAAAAGGACATCGTGAGATTCATATAGTCACCATCATAAAGGAGATACTTCCTAATACAGTGGTTGCTTCTTGACTTGCTCCAAATTAGAGAGAGTTGACAGCATGAAGGACAGCACGAAATGTCAGGATTTGGGCTCGAACATGAGCCTGATCTAACAAGAGAAAAGTCTTTTCATTCAATTTTTTTTTTTTTTTTTTTTCACCCTTGGTGCAAATCTGTTGTTTTCCCCTGAGCTGTTTCTGAGGCAGAGTTCATTAGACTAAGTAACTCCACCAGCCTGTCAGGTCAGCAGCAAGCTTCTGCTCTTCCCTTGTAACAGCTTGAAGAGGAGCAGTCACTAAAGTGAGATGCTGTCAGGTCTGTCTGAATTCTCTACTGTTTTGAAATCTATTCAGCATAGAAAGGTGGGTAAAGAGAGGGAGTAAGTGATAACCTCTAATTCTACATCAGCAGCTACTGTGGTCTTGGCTCTAAGGTAAACAGGTATCAAACTCCATGACTTAGAGAGCTGTCAATATCTTTATTAAAGTGCTGTCAAGCTGTTTCTTCTTTCAAAATAGACAAGGTGGATTTAGCCCATATATTTATGTTGCCACATCTTCAGTGCATTTGTAAATGCAATTAAAAAGAGCATTTGCCCTGTAAGAGATTTTATGGGCACTTGTTTAGCACGACTTGTACAACCCTTATGCTTCTCCAATGCAAGCACACCTAACAGACATCCACAAAGAAAAATGAATGAGAAGTAATATAATTTCTATTGCATTGAAAGATTTTTTCATTTCTAAAGCAAAACCAAAAAATAGGCATCTGTGACATCTCTAGAGCAAGGTATGATTGCCACAAGCCATAGCGCAAAGAGGCCTCCTGTCCAGCCAGCTACAAAACAGAGGCAGTAATAGAATTCACAGCACTGTTCAGTCTGCACATTTAAAAGTTATATCTAAGGTCCCATTTTTTCTGGTTTTCTCTGTGCTTAAATACCTCCACTTTCTCTTCCATCAGAACAATTTTGTGCATTTATGTGCCCAACCTCCATGGCAGGCAGGACAAAGGGGTCTGTTATAAATGCAGGCCCAGCTAAAGCTTGCTTTCAGGCCTCACACCTATATTTCTCCCATAAATCTCAGTCAAATCTCTATTCTAAGAGGCAATTGCTGAGTTGGCTTCTGGCCCTGGAAACCACATTTTCAAATAAAATGCAATAGAGGAGAAATGAAAACTACTTTTCTTCTTAAGAACAACAAAACAAAACTATTACTGAAAAAAAAGGATGTTTTTTAGCTAATGGTAATAAAAATGAGTTCAAATTTAAACCAGAATGAGAAAAACCTTCTACAAAGAAGATTCCTACTTAAAGGTTAATGGGCAAGATCCTCAAGTGGCATAAAATGGGAGAGCTTTTCGAAGTTAATGAATCCCTCACTGTTCATTCCAGAGATGGATCAAAGTCTGGTTTCAGGAGATTCAGCTCCATACATGTGAGCTGTAGTGAAGGGGGCAAGTCCTCAGATTGCAGCTTCCCTCTCACCACCTCATGTTTTGATTGATTTAGCAGCCACCTGGGCTAACTGGCAAAAACAGAATGAGAAATGTTTAATTAACATCACAGGAAATGCTCCAAGTGTGCTTGGAAATAGTGGGGATAGCATTAACATGTCAGTAAATATTTCATAGATTTACAGTACTTTCAATTTAGACTTTTACTGCCTTGACACACAAGTATATCCCTCTGCTGCCTTTAATCCATTTATAGTTGGTTGGTTTTTTTAATCAAAGATATGGATAAAGGGTAACAGGGGACCACTAATTTCATGCTTGCAGGCATGAGATGCTCAGGGGTCCAGCAACCTGCAGTTGCATGACCTCAGAGTATTTTGAAAGATGTTTACTATATAGGGCTGGAAAGAATCCCTGACAGACAACCTCTACATCATGGTATTTAGATATGTCTGATGAACACAAAAAAGTAGTAAAGGAAGTGGAGGAAGGTTTGAGTCCTCTATTTTGCAAAAGAAGACAAAACCACCACCTTGTTGGTAGAAGAAATTAAACTTATACTTAATCATGAATCTGAATCACCAAGTCCATATCAAAACATTTAAAATGGAAAAGACTGAGAAGTTTTTTTGTACTTGACAGCTTGTCTTAAAAAACCCCCTTTTGAAATTCTTTTCAAGACCTTTTCAATTGTTCTAAATTGAACAAAAACCAAACCTCAGAACCTTGCATTTTGATAAGAAAGAGGTTAAGTCTTACAGTGTGATCAGCTCTTGCTTGGAAAACCAGTCTTCTGTTAGTCTGTATTTCCACCTAATTACAAAGGCTCCATTGCTAATCAGAAACATCAAATTTTGCATTCAATACTTGTTATGGCCCTAGCATAAAATTTAGAGAAGCCTAATTATTGAATAACAGCAATCCAAGAAAGAATTTTGCACTGTTACAGATGACT
>JANHGN010006990.1:5010-18919 GCA_024605025.1 Megaceryle maxima | reverse complement strand
GATACAGAATTTGTTGGTAAGAGAGTCCTATAGGACAGAGTACGAACTCAGTCCTCCAGGTAGCCAAATATACACAAGACTAGAGTGTCTTTACACCATCCCCAAAAGCAAGTCCTGTGATCCCATTCAGCACACAGCCACACAAACCATTGTACCAGCCACAGACAACTGAGTGGCAGGAAGGTGGGAATCAGCAGTCTGGCACTAGGGAACTGCTTTAGTTGCCATGAGAATCATCCACGTAGTCTTGTAGAAAAGCTGCAACATGGAAGAATGAACAGGGCAATGCTTTAAGCTGACATAAACCCAAAACTACCTCTAAACAGCTACCAGCAAGCTTGATTTATAGAGGAACAGGGAAAATAGGGAGTAAGGCCAGTAGACTACAGAAAGCAGCCAAAACCCCACCAAGTTTCAAAACCCTATAGGCTAATTCAAAATATAATTTTCCAAAGTGGGGTGGGGGGAACCCAGAAACAAAGGATGAATGAGTCTGTGCTCTGCTACTCTGAAAGTTGATTCTGCACAAAGATAAAAAGATATTTCTTGCAAATATAACTACAGAGTACTCTTCATTTGATATTACAGTCTCAGAGCACACAGAAGATGAAAACATCCTCCCAGCAAGGAGTCGATGCTTTGACTTGTTTCCCAGTTCCAGGCAAACTTGACCATCCAAATAAAGGTCTCTAAAAATGGTCTTTTTAGGCAATTTTCTCCAAGAGCATGGTTATGTGGTGCTATTTGCTCCAAAGAGGGCCATTTCAAGTGGTCTGTAGGTAGGGAGACAGGCCACAGCAAACTAAACAGAAGTGGCAGAAGAAGATGGTCATTAGAGATGGTCAAGGTAATCCTGAATGTAACAAACTAACTTTGCAACAGCTATTATAAAATGGAGCTGTCACTCTGAAATCACTGTTAAAAGAGAAGAAACTGTTCTCAAGAAACATAGAACAGAGAGAAAAGGTGGTGCAAGTCTTCACTTCAGGCACTTGCCTGACTACACCTTGCCCTTCTGTACCAACTTGCAAATCTTGCATATCTACACTTAGTAGTAAACAGATGTAAGTCAGTCCTTGCCCTTAGGAAGGTCAAAGTTTCAGCATAAGAAATAGAAAATATTCAAACTTATTTCTACAAAACATCTTATCCACTATTCTGTGATCAAAGACCACTTCCAAAGATCAATTCAATACATAATTGTGCTATTACAACAGTGCTTTCTTTTGTAAAGTAATACAACAAACAGGAATATCATAAAAGTCACAAATTATCATATAAAAGTTCAGCGTTTTGTGTTCCTGCATACATAGGCAGAGAAATTCCTGATGACAACAAGCTGAATAAAATACAGCAGAAAGATGTAAGGACCTTACAAGTTTGAAGAAATGGCCTCATGCATTCAGGGATTCTTAATCTAAACCGATTAAACTTCAGTTTGGATAGTGGGATTCTTTGTTTTAAACAAGACAAGATATTGATTCAGAATGACACACTCTACCCAAGCATTTTACAGCAAATTGCATGTATCAGTTAGGACACATGATCACTCCTCCCAATAAGTTTACCATCTTGGAATAAATTATTCCATACTCATTAGAATTTATTTTACTGAAAATTAAAACCAAACCACTTTGAATTGGTTTTGAATTGTCTCTATAAAAACTGGTGCTGAACAGGGGTAAACAGGCCAAACTAACTGCCTCCATCTGTTCATTTATAGACAAGAATCTCCATAATGTCACTTTTACTCATCTCATAGTTCCTGATTTTTTCTTGTGTGGTCATGTGGCAAACATTCCATGCAGAAAACACAAAGCTAGCTCATGCTACAGAAACAGTCTCTCCTACTAGGTTTCTTTAACAAAACAGGTTCTTAGGCTAAGCAGTATTTGGAAGTCTCCCCAACACACTATTTGCCCATGAGAAACAAGATGAAACTTGCCTAGCTTTACAAATCAAAATCAATTCTTAAAATGCTGACACTTGATACAACTGACAAAACACAGATGCTCTCTTGTTGTTTGACTATATATATACCCAGCTTGAGCAGGAATGTACTTCAGTTCCAAAACCATAATGTGTCATGCCAAATCCTGCCAGAAAGGCAAGGCATGACATTGTCAATTGTCATCACCTCCAATGAACGTGAGCTCCATCATTCAGAACTTGGGATACCCTGTATGTATAGGAGCATCTACCAAGGTAAGTCTAAAGCACAACCCATCATATCCCACTAGTACAGGTTGCTCCCAGCGTAGTTCATTTGCCTTAATAAAACATACATTCAAAATCCAGAACGCAAAAAAGGAAATGAAAATATATATTCAGTAACTCAGGTCCACAACATTAGCACAATAAACTGTATGCATTGGCTCTGAAGAGTTCACCTCTTGCCTTAAGAGTTTGAGTTCCTTTGTCTTTAAAATCATCTGTTAGCCAAGACTTGGCACAGTGTTTGAAAGACTTGAGTCTTGTCCTTTGAGGGCAATGGGATAGATTTTCTTCTCCATTCGGCTATTTTAAAAATAATATAAACTAGGCGATGAAGTTACAGCAAATAAGCTAAAAGGTCCAAGTGTTCTTTCCAACAGCAATTCAAAAAACCACTATGATACAGACAAAACTAAATCACAAATGCTTGCTCCTGTAGCTAACTTCAGTACTAGTTCTGGAGGACCAAAAAAACCCCACCTCATATGACACTCTAACGTAACTCAGCAAAGCCCCATCTTCTCCTGACATATGAAGAGTTGAGCTACTAACAGCAATTGAAATTCAAGTGCTTATTCCTTAGTAAACTTCTCTGAAGGAGGAGGGGGGGGAGAACGTTCTCTCACAAAATACAGTTACTCCTTTCTTAAAGAGAGTTTTAAATGCAAAATCAGCTTGATGGTGTGGTTTCAGAGTGGCTTTTTTTTATTTATTTATGAACTTCCGTTGCAGCAAGAGAGAACACTGAAATAGTGTTTTTCCTCACTGTTTAAATTGGAATGTCACACCATCCAGCTACATATTATTTGGCTGATTTGCCAAATAACATAGTAAGGAAAGTGAATTCTGTGAATCTAAATATACATATTTTAAACTACATAAATGCTGGTTTAATGCATCTGCAATTACTGTAGCCCACTGGCAAATGGCAGCAAGTTTTTGTAACAGGTATGATAACCGAGGATATCAGTCGATTAATATCAACACACCACTCAAATTCTCTATTTGTCAATCTAAGCTGTTAGTGAAGCTAAGATGGTTTTAAGAGCAATCCATTCAGACACATTTTTTGTATTGTTTCCAAATTGATGCAATAATAAAGTTATTATGCATTTAATAATTACCTCTTCCATTTAGGTATTATACCCATCTCAATAAAGGAGTGCATGTTTTCATTGTTGTTGTAAATGATATTAAAAGGAGCTTTAAAATAATTTCCCATTTTGGCTAAAATTAGAGGAAGTTACTAAACATTGCACATTTTCACACTGTAGCTACAAAATAAAGCTACAAAGACAGGCAGGAAAGTATAATTATTTTAGATGTCTGTTAAAAACTATGTTGCTTTTTTTAAAGGTAGATGAGGCAAAGGCAGTAAAAATTCATTTTAATAATCTACATAGGGATTTTTCAAAATGCTATGGTAAGAAACATAAGAATTCAGTATGACATAACTGGAAATAATCATCCAGAGAGCAATTATCACAAAATCATGTTGCTATCTACTCACAATACTTCATTCAACCAATAGCTTCATCAAGTGTGGAAGATGTTTCAACATCAGAGAACAAAGGTTACCATGCTTTTAAAGGCACATTATCACTGGTATGTAAAACAGCACCAGCCTCCTTGGGATAAAACATAACCTTCAAATATTGCATGCAGTAGAGATGAAAGACCAAAATAAAGTCAAGCAGAACAAGGCAATTACCAAGGTGGAATTCTGCCAGCAGAGAGTTTTCCCTTCTGCCCTTCACACAACAATCTATTTGCAACTGAAACTGGATTCTTGATTCCTGAAAAGAAAAATTATCAAAAAAAGTTAACAAAACATTAAAATATCTTTCCACATAGTATTATAGTGTTCATCTTGGCAATGGAAGTCAGCTTCCTTTACTTTCCATGGCTTTGCCAAGTCAGTAAGAGACACCTCATGTTATGTTTCAATTTAGTAACAATTTTCTCAGTTTTTCCTTCACATACCCTATCAGTAGTGATAAAGCATTCTAATCAACATACCACCACCACCTTTTTTTTCTTTAAAAAAGAAAAGAATCATATCGAAGTATCAGGAGTGATCTCCTACCACATAAATTTCAAATTAAATCTATGGTATTCTCCAGGCCAAAGATGTTTTAGAAGCATTAATTTTTCAAGATGGAAAGAGCTTTCATTTTGATCTATCTGGCCAGAACAGGGATTATAGGATTCAGGCTTAGCTTTCTCTCACTCCCCCATTTCCTCCTTCCCCATGGTTGGAATGGCACATTTTGTAACAACCAAGCCTTGAAACACTTAATTTTACTATTTATTTTAGATTTATATCTACATGAGGAAGTCATTACCATGGTTTAGAACTATTCTAGGATAAACAACAAAGCTTGAAATTCTGTCAGAAAAGCTATTCAACGGTAAGAGTTAAGGCCATTCAATGTACTTATGACAAAACCTCAACAATCCCTATTTGGAACTGCATACCTATATTTGTTTCATACTGAAAGCTAAAACTAGACAAAAAAACCCCAAAACAGTGAAGCACATGACTTCTGTGATGGAATAAATCCCATATGCAAATGTATCTAACATTAAAGGAGCAATAAATCCAAATATAACTAGTCATGTGACAGAAATTACAATGAAAAAAAAACCCCTACAGAATACAGAAATTTCATGTCCTAAGTAAACAGCTTTAAAGATGAGCGGCTGTGACCACTCAAGAATACATGAGAGGCTTCAGTTTGGAGGCTAGCACCCAGCCTTCTGACACTATAAAGGAAACTGTGGTCCCTTGGGATCCTAATTGGACCAACTTAACTAAGAGACTAAAATAACAATTGATCTTATGATTGAATTATATACCAATAAGTTCTTCAATGAGATAGAGAACAAAAGCAAATATAAAACCTGATTTAAATTCTTATGATCTTTTTCTTTTTTTAATACATGCATTTTGCTGTAAACCTTCTACAAATTCATCTGAGCAAACACTCCCATTGTGAATAATGTGTAGTGTCATACAATTGTTCTACATCAAAGGATTATCAGTGAACTAATAAGACAACGTTTCACAAAACAAATTAGCACAAAACAGTATTTCAGGGAGCAAGACTGCTTCCCCCTTTTTAAAGGCGGCAGAATTTATGTAAACAGGGTGGTATTTACAACGTCACCCCCCTCCAAAGAAGTAACAAAAAAGAACAAAATCGATTTTTGCACTTGAAATAGTTAATTTTGTAATACACAGTTAACATACCACTCAGTGCTCCAACTGCTCCAAAATTTAATGACTTTCCATCCATTATACTGGCATCACATTCTATCTCACCCAGAAGGTTTAGGTTAGACCCCAATCCTGCATTTGTAAAAGGAGAATCCTAAAAATAAGAACAAAACACTATAAGGCCACATCCGTAACAGATGAGATCAAAACCTTTGTATAACTGATCTGACCACACTCATCTCGGCACAGTGTGCTTTTTTATTCTAGTAGTTTAATCTTTCACCATGAAAACAACAGCAATTTGAACACAAAATCTCAAATTACTACAATGGATCTCTTATACCCACTCAACTGTAATAATGCACTAATACTATAAGAAAACAACCACTCAACAATTTAAGATGATCATTTCTAAGCAAGCAAAAAGCCTTACAACACAAATGAAAATCTCACCCTTCCTCCCCCAAAATGCACACTTCCATTGGTCCCTAACTTGTTAGAAAGTGTAAGTATTTTAATAGATGTCTCTTTACATGTATTTATCACTACACAAACGACAGTCTACCTTCAAAAACTCTTTAAGTATGACACAGCACCAAAATAAAACTGTACCTTTCCTTAACATTCTTAGCCTATGGCTGCAGTTCTGCATGAAGAAGTAGAGAATTGGCATCAACAACAATTCACTTTGCAAAATGTCTACTGGCATAGAAAAAAAATCCTTTTATGCAGAAAATAAAATTACTAATTATATAAGGACAGTCATTACTATGGTCTGAAGATTCCTGGAAAACAAAACAAAACGCAAAAAACACCCCACACACACGCACACAAAAAAAGCCACAAAACAAAAAGAAGTGTACTGCATAGAAAGTATGGACAACATTTAATAAACTAATTTAAAACCTAACAAACTTCTCTTTTATTAGCACCTTCTGTAGCTTTCTGGAAACTGAAGTTTCTCAAACAACAAGTTTTGCATGCTAGAACTAAACACATCCATTTTACATCATCATTTCTTCAGACCATGACCATAAAATTTCAAAGTAGGACAGCTCAGGAGTCTCACATATAATTCAATATAAATCCCTCTTTCTAGATGCAAGCACAGAAAGAACACAGGACAAAGAAAGATAACAAACAGCTCAGAAGAGCCAACCAGTTACATTTCAGAGAGATAACTGCATGCTTTCAGTTTCCAAACTGTTTTCATTACAAGAGCATTGTATTTTATTTTATTACAACCTGATGTGACAAAGAAAACTGGGTGTCTAGACCACATGTGAACACGTCAATGAAATCAGATGGTCATACTTTTACAATACATGTAACAAAAGCTGAATCGGGAAACAAATCTACTGGAAACAGCTCAAAGTTCTGTCTTAAATGTTAAGCAAACTGGTTCTTTTTTGTACATACTAATTTGGAAAGAGTACGAGGAAACAAAGGAAAGAGAGCACACAGAAATGAGAAAGAAACTTGATGCTAGTAACTCAGTTAGCTTTTGTTAGCTTTCAAATGAGCAAGTAGCGACTAAGTTGACAATCTGTTTTGCAAGATATTGAAATTGTTCTTAGAATTTGAGTCACCAAAATGTCTTCCTGGAGAATTATGAATACGTAATACTTGATTAATATATAATAGTGAAACTGGCTGCAATTTCTCTGTGTTCCTACCCATCTTTATTTTCTGCTTTTTCTTTCTGCATCCAAAAAGCAGCACAAGATTTTATCCCATTTTATCTCATCCTATTTCATCCCACACCACAATAGATGTTCAAAGTCGTTGTGTATACTCACTGTGCTGTTCACTTTGACAGCTATGCCTCACAGCAAGTAAGTAAACTTGAAAAGATTTTAGGATAATGAAACAGACAGTTTAGTGCACCAGGAGTAACTCTCCCTAGAAGGGGGAGGCTGGCAGAATAGGACTTAAAATAGGCTACTAAGATGATGGCCTTGAAGAGGTGGAAGACTGCAGAGCAGCCACTGGCTTAACTGACTTCACTGCTCCCCAGGCTCTACAAGTACAAAGAAAATTAAGTCAGTTAAGTTTAGACCAAGAGAAGCAGAGAAGTGGTAGTAGAATCTGAATGTAAATGGTGAAGGTACCTGGAAGACTAAGTGGAAACAGGATGAACAATGTTTACTCCTAGTGTTGTCCAAGCTCCTTGCCCATGGGTCATCAGATTGCATAAACCTGAAAGCCTGGAGACAAGTTCTGAAGTTCTGTTCCAAAAATATTCGCTCAGCACATTACACTCCAAAGCATTTTCCAAGAGGAAGAATTTTGAGCTCTACACATTTGTCACTGCCACAAAGCAAAGACAGTTTTTATATTAAGACATGTCATGGTCAAATAAAGGGACTAAAAAGGACCCATCAGAACATAAGTCAAATGAACACTGTCCAAAATCCTTCTGCAGTCAAGACACAGAGCTCTCCTCCATCTAATAAATGTAATAATCAAAATGGGGTAGGAAAAAACCCACGATACAGAGCAACACTAGTTCACTTTATTTCTAAAAATCTAGAGGTGTTCGATGCTTTGTCATAGCACCTTCACTGGCACATTATAAAGGATGGACCAAGACACACCTTATCCAGAGACAAAGGGATTGACATTGTTTCTCCCCACAAAAATTTTATCAGAGTATTGGATAAATAACAACTCTACATTAACAAAATTGTAGATGCCTCTCTGGTGGCATAATTCTTTCATTTTAGAACTCAGAAGGAAACTCAGCAATACAGTAAGGCCCAACATTAATAACTTCCCCAGTGAAAAGAAATAAAGACCAAATTGCCAGCATCTGCTCAGAATTTCAGTGGAGCTTTACTTTGCTTCAGAATCAGACTGCACTCAAGTTAAGATGTTGAGCACAGAACTGCCAAGAGGAAGATGGGCTACTCTAACCCCCCCCAGATCCAAAAGGTGATTTGGTAAGAGCTTCAGACAGTGCAGAAACTGGGTGTGAATGCATGGAATTTCTGATAACTATCTGAGTGTCTCTGAGATGAGATAGAAAGCCTTTGAAATGAGGCAGAGAAAAATCCTTATAAAAAGTGGAAACAAATTCATACCTACTTCTGTGAACAAGGAAGGACATGAAATACACCACACAAGTCCTTCTCTGTGCAAAAGTCTGACCAAAAGATTTCAAGACTGATATACCAATTGAAGAATACAACTTATGAAAATTAAGGTGTACTTTGAAATGACAATTCAGAATCTTCAAGGAATGCAGAAACATTATGAAAACAGAAGTGTGCACGCTTTCAAAAGGGGAAGAAAATAAATGGACCTAACTGAAGCAGTCTCTTCATACCCTCTGACAGAAAAATGCAGTAATGCAAGAACTATATGACTACCAGAGGATGGGGATGAATCAAATCCAAGTATGTATCCAAGAAGATGGAGAAAGAAAAAGGAGGAAAAGGTTTAGAATACAGAAGTGTCTTCAAACATATACTTTTATTTAAAAACAGAAGCAGAGATCAGCTTTATATTTCTAAGGAGACTGAAGAAACACAACAAAGCAAACCAAGCATGAGCTTCACATGTTAACAGTGAGCCCTATTATCAGAGAAAAATAAAAAACAAGAGGGAAAAGACCAACAAATGGTTATTCAAAGCATTTGAACAAAATATAAGCTTTCAATTATGTGAAAAATACTAGACTACCTGGCAATTACTCCACCACTGAAGCACCTCTAACTTACAACATAAACCTGTAGCAAAGGAGATAATACAAAGCTTTAAGACACAAAATGAGTTTCATTTGCCCAAGGTACTCATCTCGTAAAAACACTCAAGCAACCAAGAATATAATTTTTATTTTTAGAATCCTCTTTACTTCAAGATGTATTTATAAATGTTGTCAACAAACACAGGGATGCTGTATTTTCTAACTGTGATCAAAGTTGGAATGCTTGAAGAAGTTAATCAACACTGTAACACTAATAGGACTGAACTACATCTAGGCAAGTAGTTAAAATGTTCTATTTTCAACAAGCATTAAAGAACATTCCATCTATCTTCAATGTATCTTTTTCACGGCTTGTTTGCAACTTTTAAAAGGGATTTAAAGTCTACGGGAATTTGTTTTTACATCCTGGAATTTTAAAATTAATTTTTCTAAGGGAATTAAGTGACAAATGTCCCTGAAGAGTCACGTTCCTTCAAATTACACCAACTAAAATGTCTTCAAAAAACAATTCTGTCCCGGATTACCATTAACCATTCTGCTGCAAAACATCACAGTAATGCTTTTAACTAGAATTAACAACTTGCAGCTCATTACCCATTAAAAGTTCATCTATAGTGACTGCCTTAGCACAACATGGCTGCTGGCATTATGCTTTCATCTTTAAGAGATGTCTTTGGGACTAAGACTGTATATTCAAAAACTTCATTACTATAAAACTAATAAATACACAAAGAAAAAAATTAAGTTCTCTCCTTGCAAAATTTTGCCAACAGCCACACAAACACACTGCTGGAGTAGACCAATGGGTTCAAAATATCCTTTGCATTGATCTACAATTACCACGAAAAAATGTGAAGTGAACGGAGCGATTTCAGTAACAAGGAGATCAAAAAGCAATATGTGACATCCGCTTCCTCATCAGTCATACCAATTTCCAGTTCAAATGGTGTTCATAAAAAACACTCTGCTGAAGTCAGATTAAAGAAACAAGTGGTCTACACAGTAGTAATAAACATAGGAAAAGTTTGAAATCATCATTCTTTACAACAAACTTATGTTCTTGTCTCCAGAACCTGAAGAGCAGACTTTCTCAAGTGCTCTACAGTCAAAGGAAAACTTGAAATTGCACATTGTTCTCCCAGCCAGTCATAATGCAGTCAGCATGTGGCTCTGTTGAAAACTGCAAGTGTTAAAGGGGATGTGGAGGGAGACCTCCCACCCCCCACCTACCTAGTAAAAAAAAAAAAAGCTGCCAAATCCCTTTGTGTTTCAGGAGAAACTCAGACTTCAGATGGCAGCTGATAGCAAGAGTGCAAAAAGAAATGGTACTGCAATAATATCTTTGTAGAAGCATACAGTGTAAACGGTGAGTCTTATGAAGCACCTTGTCGAGACCCATTTTGTTACCAAAAGCTGAAAGAGGTAAGAAGTTAATTTGTTTCTCTGCAATGACAGAGTTCACCAAATGGGAAAGGTAACTGCCTTTAATCAATTTATCAAATACAGCTGATGCTTATGAAGACCAGCAGATATTTTAAGAGTATTCTGGGTTAGCTGCTCTTTGTTACTTTGTAAAAGAAATCTACCTTTTCTCTAGTTAACTATTAGCATTATTATCTTAATCACAGAATACTTTTGTCACTGGAGATTTGTATAATTTAACACAGAAAGGCTGTCCTTTCTCCATTTAGAGCCTGCAAAAATAAAACAAAAAACAGACAGCATACCACAAGCAAACTGTCAGCTTGCTCATAAAAGATCAAGAGCAAGTCTTGCGCCTCAGCAAGTCTTTGAAGTGATGCCTCTTGGATTAGATGAAATTCTGTGTAAGAAGAGTTGTGTAATTGAGTGGAACTGAAGAAAAAAAAGTAAACAAACATCCTTTGTGACATTTCCACTAAAAGATATTTGTGCCTTGCAAAGAGTACGGATTTTTGGAATACAGCATTAAAAGACGTAGAGAACGGTAAAAATTGATAAAGATTTCAGATAAACTCACAGCAATCAAAATACCAAGTAGGTACAAACATTACTCCACACAAAAAAAGACCCCTACTTTTACAAGTCATACAAATTTATGTTTATCTTAATCTGGATTACAGTGACACATGGAAACAAACACTGTTTTCATACAGATTTTCACTATGTATTTGTCAACTCAAAATGCTAAAGCACATGACAAAAAGTCACCTTTTTTTTTGCATAAACAAACGGGTCATGATAGCTCATTAGAGACAGTCAATGTTTTTACCCATAAAATTTTGTAATTGATGAGAAAAACTATTCTGTTTGCTTTGTTGACTTGCCACATGCAATTTTGGTTTCTCCATAGAACAAGAGGGGGGAAAAAAAAAATAATCAGAATTAAAATGGAAGGTGAAGCTCCAGAAATGACAGAGATATCTGGAGGTGGTGTTCAGAATGAGATATGAGCAGATACAAACCTTTCAACAATTTCAATGCTGACAGTCAAACACTGGAATTTCTCATACTAGATCCAAAAACCTGCCACTGCAAACCACATCATTTTCTGGTTTGAGTATACCTTTGATCTTTCTTCAATGTTACTGCATAGCTACATACTTTAATTTAAAAGAAGCCCAGATACCAAACCCTATGTTGTTCATCCCAGTAACAGAGAGAACTCACAATTAAGAAGTTATATAAAAAACCTCATGAACAAATGAAAGCAAATAATTTCATTAATGATAGCAGTACAACCTGAATAAAACAATATTTAATCTTAAAAACAGGAAAAAAGAAAAAAAAGAAATGGTTTGTGCAACAGCACAGATAAAAATACTACCGAAGATGATTATAAAACCAGAAAGTGGAATGAATGGCAGGCATCAAAATAGCAGCAAGACAGATGAGGCAAAAAAAGTTGCTGATTGAAATAATTTCATGAAAGGGTTTTCATTTCATCTTAAAGCCATAACTTTATATACAGATGTCACATCAGAGTATTTAAATCTACTAAAGGAATAAAAGTCTCTTAGGGATAACAAAAACAGATACAATATTCACCCCAGGCACAGCTGCAAAGAGATATTTTACTGTTAAGCTTCTTAAAATATGTTTTCTTCTGTGTAGCTCAGAAACGTGATAAAAATCACAACATAGTTTGAATTTTTTTTTTTTCTGCTGAAGAGAGACCTTACCCACAAAACAGTCTTGTAGAGTAATAACAGTCTCACCTTATGGAAGTGCATTATAAATAGTTTCATTGTTTTCACCTAGCTATATTCTAATGTATAAGATAACACATGAAAGCATATTTGAACAGTTCAGTGGAGACCAAAAGTACTGTTTAAAGCCAAGAAGCTTGCCAAGTTAAAAGCATGACTGAAGTCTTGGCTCCTAGTCAGCATGTCTAACACATATTAAAGTACATACTGCCGGCCTTACACTAACCCTATCAAGTATGTTAATTAACACTTCTCCAACATAAGTGTAAGCAAATCCACTGCTAATCCTCTCAGAACAGTACCATAAATACCAAACCAAGGAAATTATTTTTACAGCACAGCACATACCTTGCCTTCCTTCTTTGCTAATAAAGTTGGAGAGGAAAAAGCATATACTCCTTAGAGGAGAAGAGGAATACCTGTTTCAATCATTATTGCCATTAGGGATTAGCAGACTTGGGGCAATAACCAAACTGCCTCATTTATATCCCAGAAATTCTTTTAACTTTACTCTCCTCTACATTATTCTATAGGGACACTTCACTAAAGCCAAATGCTATAAAAATCTCATCACACTTTTCCAATACACATATTTCATCATACAAATCAGAAAAAAAATCATTATCTTACACTGAAATCAGATTTCTCTCAACAGCCTGCTTCTTTGTACTCATCCTACCAGAGTTCATACATACACAAAGTAAAAGATGCAAGAAAAAAAGCCTTCAGGAACTGCATCCATTTAAGCACATGGCAAAATATGTCACAGGACAAATGAGAACTTAAAATTCCTACTTGATTTTCACAGAGTCCTCACTGGATGAAGAGACAAGAAGCATTAAACGTATACAATTATTTTTGTAGAATTATCTCAAATAACTGAAAAAGGTATGAATAACACAACCCAAGAAAGCATAGCCAGAGACAAGTTACCTCAATGGAATTACTACATGAAAGCATTAATAGAACTACTAAAGACTAACTACAGCTAAATTCTTTGGATCACAATTTCAAGATGTCACAGTTTAGGGTCAGGGCAGCCCCTTAAACCTGTAACAGATGCTCTCTGTTAACCCCCCTCCCTCCCCAAGGGGGAAGAGAAAGGGAGTAAGGGAGAGAAACTCAGACATTAGAAAAGGGAACTAGAACAGACTGAATGAAAATAATAAAACTAGAATACGTATAAATATATACAAAACCAGTATGGAACCCATCCCCCTTGATGGCAATTCCATCACCATCACCACTGATGCTGTGGAGCAGGCACCGGGGGAGTCCCAGGCTGGGCCCTGCAGCAGACGGGAGCTGTGTTCAGGAGCTGGATTCTGGTACTGGGTTCAGGAACACACCAATTGGGATGGAAGGCAGAATGGACAGAGTCCTCCTGGGATGCTCCGAGGAAGGAACCAAAAGAGGACCTGAGCCAAGCTGGGCAAAGCTTTCAAAGAGGGCCAAGAGGGGAGAAGAGCCCAGGAGTCCCCAGAGAGAGCTACAGACCCTCCAGATCCCTCAGCTTTAGACCAAATATGACGTCTATGGGCTGGAATCCCTCTCTGGTCAGTGTGGGGTCACCTGCCC
>JANHGN010006989.1:53880-66983 GCA_024605025.1 Megaceryle maxima | reverse complement strand
GGAGAGGGTGGATTATTCCTCGGGGGATCCTCGCGGCTGCTGGGGAAGGTAGGCAGCAGCTGATGCAATCAGGGGAACGGAGACGCGGCTCCCCGCACAGCCTTTGTCTCCGCGCCGCGGCCGCGCAGCGCGGGCTGCGCTTTGTCTCCGCCGTGTGCGCAGCCTCGGCCCCCCGCTCCCCCCTTCCCCAGCCAAGCGAGCCTTCTAGCCCGCGGGAGGATTTCAAACCCTAAAAATGCGGATAGCGAGCTAGGGAAGGGATGGGGGACCCCAGCGGCATCGTTGCGACGGGGTCTTGCGGCGGGAGGGGACGGGGGAGACGGACGGAGCCGGCCATACGGCATCTCTCCCTGCGGCTGGGGCGCGCTGCGGGGCGGCGGCGGGGGGGGGGGGGGGGGGGCGGCGCGCGGGGGGGGGGGGGGGGGGGGGGGGGGGGGGGGGGGGGGGGGGGGGGGGGGGGAGGTTCTGGCCTCCGGGATGCTGCCGTAGCGAGCCTCTGCGGCATGCCTTTAAAAAAAAAATAAAACAAATGAAAAAACCAAACCGCCACTCGGCAGCTGCGAGCTTTTGGTAGCAGCGCAATATAATAAAAGAAATCATGATAACTGAGTTTCACGCTGACACGCGTGATGGCTGGAGCTGCGCGGTTGGGCCTCGTGTGCCGCAGCCCCCGCAAGCCCCCGGCCGCGGGTTTCAGCCCTGCCTTGCTGGGAACCGTTCTTGCCTTTCGCTTAAATCCAGCGCTGCCATAGGGTCAGTGGAAGTTGTACGGTATTCAGAAAATGCAGGCTGGGCCCAGGGCGCGCACGCGTGTGCGTGTGTGTGTTTGCCCGTAAATACATAGTAACAGCTAAGCTGCTCGCTTTTAGTAAGCCAAAGGCGAGAACAAAAAGGGGTTGGTTCGAATGCCTGGGTATGAGTTTGCTCACGTGTATTTATGTCCAGCTTGCTCTTAAGGCAGAGGGTTTGGTCCATTGTTTTGCAGAGTTTGCAATGCAACCTGTAGCTAGGATGTCTCTTCTTGTGAAAGAGGAGCTGAGGAGGTGTGTAAACCTGTGCTTTGTTTATGTGACGTTAGAAGGATTGAAATAAACTCCGAGTTTGGCAGCTGGTTTTATGGAAGGTGAAGCTATAGCCTACTTGTGCCACCACCTGAACCAGCCACACATCCTTAGGCTATTTAGTGTCTCATGCACTGCTTTGGGGCATTTCTACCAACCTCAATTTCAAATGTTAGTAAGCTGTGCTTTGTGGTGTTTTATTCACCTTTAGGTTTGTTTGGGTTTTACACGTGCTTGAAAGACAAAATAACACGGACTGGACATTTTTCTAAAAGCAGAGTATTAGAAAAAGATCTTTATTAATTGAAAAAAATGCATTCTAAGAGAAAAAAAAAGAAAAGACAACAAAAAAAATTTCTGAGTCTAACCATCTTCAATCAGAAGTAAAAATAGCTACAAGGGGAGAAAGAAAATGCATCCTTCCATCTAACTTTTACTTCATTTGTCACCAAAGTTCCAACTGTACTTAAAAAGGCATCTAAAAGGAAATTCCATCTGTTGCTGAAAGATACAGAGTATCAATAACTGCCCTTTTCAGGCGAGGAGCACATGCAATTGCGCTGAAATCAACCTGCAAAACCTCTCTGAAATCTAGGAATTGCTATGTTGCTGCTGAGCAGAGGCCTTTTGCTGTGGCTTGGTGGAAATTCACTGACTAAAATGGGATCTGCTTCACTGCCGTACTGAATGACTCCTATTTGACTTTGTCTTTTTGGAAGTTTGGATGTTGGTTGTTTTTTCTTTTTAAGAGGCACCATAGAGAGCACTTCACTGAAGCACACTGCAGCATCTTCTGGCTTGTCACTTGAGACTATTTATGCTGTAGCTGAACCAACTGGGCTTTCCAGCTCCAGTGAGGACAGGAGACATGTTGGCAGAGAGCACCACACTCCACACACCCCCGTGCAGAGGATTAGCCTCTGAGTTGTTTGAAGCTTTCTGCAGACTGCTGTAGAACATGGAGGATCCATTGTCCTTCCTGTCCAAATCCTGCTTTTTACAAGGGTTTTAAAAGATGGAAGGGGAGGAAGGGTTCTCTCAGCCAGTCTGCTTGTGGGCTGCTCATCCTGGGTCTCTGTCCTACGTTGTCGCAGTGTTTTCAGGTTTGGCGGTTTGTTCTTTACCAGGGAGAGTGGTGTAGAAATGGGACTCACCTTCTCTTCCCTGTGTTTTTCTCAGCATGCTCATTTCTATAGAAACACACTTAGTACATAGCATGACAATGACCACCACTTTAAATGTTCATATTGTAAAGGCAAATGAGATGCCATGGGATATTTAAATAAGCCTGAATTTAGTTTCCTTTCTGATAAGTATTTATTGCTGTGACCTTAATCCAATACAAGAAGTTCGAGTGGCTACTCTTGGGAAAAATGGCAGCTTTTTCATGTTGAAAATGTTTCATGGCCCTTTTGCAGTTGGCTTTCATAATATTTGTGTAAGCTTATCACGTAAATATCACTCTGAGTCTCTTACAGTGAAGAAAAATGAAGCAAAAGAATTACTTGTGGACTAGAGCAAAAGGAAAAGTGAGTTACGTATGAACTTACACAATGTTCTTCATTCTGTAGAACAATATTTGTTTTAAATAAGAATTTCAGAGCTGCTATTTAGCCCTTACTTAAAAATACATTTGGAGAGTCATTTTCATTGCTGTAACCCATAAAGCCCCACTTGCACAGCGCTCCCACATTGTATGAAAGGCAAGAGTTCATTTATTAGTGGTGGTGCATCCTGGGATCTCTTTAGCAAAACCAAGACTGTTGAGAGGATTTCACAGAGAAATATAATTAGGAAAAAATGTGACTATATTCCTCTGCCAAATGCCTTCCCTAAATTGACTGGGAAGGGCTCAAAACAAAAATGTACTTAAAACCATTTTCCTTTATGGCTCATCTTTAAGTGTTTTGCCTAAAGTAATGAATCACTGGGTGAATCAGACTGGGGTTTTATGATTTCTTATTTGCCTGCCTTTGATCAGCTGAGCAGCCTGTTGAGACTTAATTTGGGACTATCTTCCCTTTCTTTATGGCAGCATGGAAGGGCAGTGTGGAGAGTGACAGGGCAGAGCAGGAACATTTTCCTGTTGCAGCACAAGGTCACACAGTATTGAGAGAAAGGTTGAGAAACCATATTTGTGCTCATTGCTTCTTTTTTTTTTAGCATCCTTTTCTGAGCTTCCTCCTCAAGTCTTCTGTCACTTTTTGTTTCCCCAATCTTATCTTTTAACTGTTTCCATCCCTTGCACTCTAAGGGCTGTGTGAGAGAAGGAGCCTGGAAATGAAAGGTGATGGCTTGCAGCCACCAAGCAAACAGCTGCAGCAGCTGAAAGGCCTTCCGGCCATCACGCTGCCCTCGGCCTTTCTGGTGGACAGGACAGGAACGTGCCAGCACCTCAGTGGTTCTCTGTCGGTCGTTTTCCATTACAGCATCAAGCCCACCTGGGCTGGGCTGCCGGCAGAGCCAGGGTGAACCTTCTTCCTTCCACCACTCCCATGGTTGCAGCTTGCTGCAGAGGGGCAGTACCGAGAAGCTGGAGGCAATGACATTTCAAGCACTGCAGATGTTTGCTCAGTGGATGTGAGTCAGTCTTTAATTTCCAAGCTCTTTGTTATCTCAGTGGCTCTCCTCTAATCTCTCTGTTTTGTCCTTCCTGTAGATGAGGAGTAAATCAGGATCTTTATTTTCCACATGTCAGGTGTCACTAATGCTGAATAAAAAGGAGATAGTTGCTTCCCCGCCTCCCAACGCGATACTGTTACATATGAAGTCTATTATTGCTTTTTGTCATTTAAGTGAATAGTCCGTACACAGAGTTTCAGGCTCAGTGTTTCATTATTTATATCTGTGGTGTCTTACTGGTCATATTGCTCTTCTTTGAAAGAACTTTCAAAAGTAGGAGCAGAGGAAGACGTATCGCATCTCAGGCTTTGCATTAATAAAAACAGCTTGTGTGAAACTCAAGCACTGGATTCTGATGACTTGTAACCGACCAAGAGTTCTTGGCAAAACTCCCTTTGAGAAGAAAGTTGAGTCATATTTCAGCTTTTAAGCAAATTATCTTAAATTCCATAGGTAAAATTGCTTAGTGTGTCATGGATATTTGTCATCCCCAAGACCACTTGACTTCAAGAAGCATGCAGTGAATGAAGTGCCTGATGAATGTGCAAGAGCACATTACAAAAACCATACCCAGACACAAGCAAGATGGTGTCCAACCCAACCACTTACCCAAATGCCTTTCACATACTGGGTCAGCTTTTGGCAGCCATGTGTCTTAAGATGGCACTTTTTGAATTATGTCATTTAAAGGATACAAAACCCAAAAATGGTCTGTGAATTAAGCCATTACCACCAGGAGTGATGATGTTGCTGTTAAAAACACAACTTCTAGAAAAATGTTTCTGAGATTAGACCTCTTCTAGGTACTGTCCATAAAGGATTCAGGCTTGAACCAGCAGAAGAAATAAAAGATTGTCTGTATTACCTTTTTGTGTGTTTTGGGGTTTGGTTGGCATATTTTTGTTGTTGTTGTTGTTTGTTTGGTTGTTTTTGTTGTTGTTGTTTTGGGACTTTTTCTTGGAGGGTGTGTGTTTTTGTTGGTGGTGGTTTTGTTGTTTTTTAATTGTTTTTGTTTTGCTTTCTGTTTTGTTTTGTTTTGTTTTCAAACAAGTTTTACAAACTTTTTGAGCCAGTACTGCCGTTGTGGAATTTTCACACTCCAGAAAACTGGAGTAAAAGAGATTTATTTATTTATTTATTTTTAGTGTTTCAGAAGGCAACAAAGAAAATGACCTTAGCTTTTGGAATGTATTTTGATGGCTTGTGAAGGTCTCGGTGTCCCTGAGAAAAATAAACTCATTTTATCTTTTTGTGTCATCTCACAGCCCTTCTTCTGAAGGCTGTGACCAGTTGTAATCTTTCCCATATTCTGCAAGGAACACATGATGAATAAATTATCCATAATGGGTTTTACAAGACATGTCATGGGATGTTTAAAGAGAAAGTCAAGCTCCTAGGCCAGACTAGTGCTTTTTCTATTAAACAGAGGGACTGGATCAGCTACCAAACATAGACCTTTGAGGTTCCTTTAGAAGGGTCATTAGTTCTTGTTTTTCTCTCATGGTGATTCCTGCTTCAGGGAGGAGTGTTTACCCATCCAAGCAGAAAAGTTTGAAGTAAGAGCAAGATGATTATTTCTTCTTGTTCATTTGCTTCATGTGTGTTTGGAGAGGTTTGATGGCAGGTCTCTGGAAGTTTTCTTTTTGGGAGGTTTAAGTCTGGGCAGAGTAGACGACACAGTAACTGGAAGTGATCAAGATTGCTATAGTTACTCTTCAGACGTTTATTGCCTTTCAATGTCAATTAGCTCAATCTAGGAACTTTTGCCAACATAGCATTTTTATTTGCATTTATTTAATGACATTTCTTGAATGAAAAGGCCTTACAAGCACAAATATTAACATATGGTATATTTTTCTTAGTTGAAGCAATTTTTTTTAGCATTATTGGCACCTATGCTTGAGGTGGTGACTTGCTTAGCTCAGCTATCCCAGTGTTGATGGTCCCTTTGGGAACAAAGCTATTGCATTTGCAGAGAGCAGCTCAAGTATAGCTGCAAACCCCTTCAGTGGGCTAGGGCAGATTGTCCTCTGGCAGCACCAGGCTTTGCTGTAGAGGCCAAGTGAGCCTGGAACAGATATTCAACTTGTAGGGAATAAAACTGGTTGACATGAACTTCACCCTTTGGGATTGCAGGTTTTATTTAGACCTCGTGATTTGTGGTATCCATGAACTTGAAATTTAAAATAGGTCATTTGGGGGTGAAGTTGATGTGACCACCTGTACTCAACAGACTGTGGAGGGTGCCTAGAATGATTAACAATTACAAAGTGTTGGCTCCATATATATCAGAAGTAAAGTTATCTTTGCAAAAAAATTGCAGTTTGCACAGTGTCTTCATCCAGGTATCACACTTCTGTGACCCTTTCCCTCTGAGTGTGCAAGTGCTTCACAAACTAGGTATTATTGTCACTATTATAATCTGAATTTTAGAGATGGAGGTGCTAAGGACGATGTGGTTATACCTTGCCAAAGATTTGTGATTTCATGCTGTGGCAGTGAAAGTTTTGGTCCCTAGACCCACCACTCTCTTCACCCTCCTTATGTTTTGGCACTGAGATCAGGCTTTCTCATACTTGGAAGTGCAATGTGCTGTTTCAGTCAACAATTGTTTTAATTTCAGAATTTTCTTTTGGTATTTTTTTAGTAAATCCTTTAACCTAGCAAGAAGACGAGGCAGATTTAACATGTGCCTGGTGTCATGCTGCTTCAAGAGCAACTCCTCTGCCTGAAACCTGGGTTCTGCTGAAATTACTGTTGGTGCTTCATCTGTCACTGCTTCCGCTAAGATTTTGCTCCATTTTCATTCAATTTTCTGTAGAATCAGAGTTTTTGCTAAAACAACAACAACAACAAAAAGTTGTCACTTTTGCACTGCAAAGATTCCTTGTGAATAAATCAGCAAGCTGTTTTCCTGCCAGCCTGGCCTTGCAGTATTTCAGCTAGAGAAGGGCAGAACAGCAAAGCAGGAGCTGCACGTCAGTGAGCTGTGAAGTCTGCTCTCCAGCATGCTATTTACCTCACAGGAGTGCTAATTTCAGCACCTGCTTTTGAAACACTTAACGGGAAATTTATTAAGCATGGGCAATGTCAAAACAGTTCTGAAAATCCTCACGGGGAACCATGATGCAAAAAAAAAAAAAAGACACATAAAGGGCTTGAAACTTAGATGAACCTTTACATGGGTTTTCAAGTGCCAGGGGCTGCAGATCTCAATACAGAGATTGTCAGGTCTATTAAAGATTTTTTTATTTTAGGAACTCAATGGTCACAAGAAGCTTCAGAATTCAATGGGCTCAGTCCTTGCCACCTCAGCAGTCACTATCTCCTGTGGCTTTATTCTTTTATAAAAAGATCATGCTTCTCTTCCAAAATAGGTAGACTCTTTTATCCCTGCAGCCTCTTGGAAGACTGTTCCAGAATGTCACTGCTAAAACTACCCTCTGCTTGCCAGTCTGTCTTATCAGCAATCTAAATTCATTTATTGTTTTTTTATTGTGCCAACATTTTAATACCCAAGTGGTCACTCCCCTTGTATCTAGTGTAAGTCTCCTCTGTAGAGGAGTTGAAAAGGACCTAGCTCACATCCCCCCAGCACTATCCTCACATCAGGCTGTACCAGGCCCTGTCTACCACCATAAGCATGTGCTTAGTTGCTCTTCCAGTAGAAAAGAGCAGATCCTGCCCCACAATAATCCTTAAGACTCACCTTTAAACTATGCTCTTGAAATTTGGACAGTTAGAGCTCTTGAGGAAATGTTAAAAGCACATGTAAACTTTAAACCTACTTTTATGAGGAAGTATTTGCAGGGGAAAAAAATGCTCATTTGCAAAGCCCTTTTCTGCATGGTGAGGATGTGGTACAAACAAGAAGTATTTGGTTTTGTAAACTTAATTTGAAACAGGCAGATGTCATAAACTGAAAAAGTGACCTATGTCCTCCTGCCTTGACATAGTGCCCTGCTGGCGATGCTCCTGCTTTGGTTGTATGAGAGAAGTTTGATGGGTTTGAGGTAGCCCTGAGAATTTTAAAATATCCCAAAATTAATCTGGCATCTGAGTGTTCACCACATACCTCAGGGTTAATAGTTGTTTGGCAATACTACAGAAAATTCATTCACAAAATGGGAATTGAGAGAGTTGTGCAGGAGCTCGTTTGTGAATAACATCCTGTTGCCTCAGCACCACGCTGGAGTTGTAGCTCAGCTGAGAGTGGTTGGACTCCGGAAAATACTGGTCTTCCAGTTGATTTGCATTGCTGATGAGGAAATATGTCACTGTAGCAGGCTTGTCTGATCTGCCTTTGGTGTTATTCTTGGTGCTTTTATTAAATGCATCTATCAGAGGAGAGATCAACTGATCTCTAGATAATAACTGCTTGACACAAGATATACATTACTCTTTCTTCCTATGATTCGTGAGATTAGGGATTTGGTTTTGGCTGTTTCTGTCCTTGTTCAGGATAAGTTTAGCCATACACAAAGCATTGTCTGCTCTTTACCTTAATGTATTCAAATACCTGGAATACAGATATTAGTAGAAAGGAGTACTGGGATAACTCTTATCCCTCTGTTCCAGCCACCGAGCAACAGCAAGGGCACAATATATTTTATATTTTTAAGTAAGAATGAAGAACATAAAGAACACCAAATATCAAAATGGGACTTGGACCAAAAAAAAAAAAATTTATTCCTTAATCTGTAGGTGGCTAATGTTTTTTTCTTTTCCTGAAACAAATAGGATTGATTTGCTCACTAGTTTATAAATGCAAGTGCCATATTCAGCAGGTAATTTGTAAGGTTAGTGAAGCTGATCTCATTAAAGCATATAAGGTTTCTACGGTTCTGCAATGCATTTAGGTTAAAACCTGAGGTCCTTCTGACAATACAAAACTGCTGGATAAAGGAAGGTCCCTGTTGTCCAAGAGTCACTGGTTTCTTCTGGTGATTTTAACTGCTATTGGTGGTATGCATCTTGGTTTTTTTTCTTGCGTTTTATTTAGGTTGCTGACACTGTGGTTGCAGTTTACTCACAAGATAACAACCAAACACTAATATTTGGAGAAACACTTGGATAGGTACAGTTCCTCACCCAGAATGCCTTTCAAAGCTGGATTAGAACTGACTGAATTGCAGAATATGACTGTCCCTGAAGACGATAACATCAGCAATGATTCAAATGATTTCACAGAGGTGGAAAACGGCCAGATAAATAGGTGAGTATTTTTCCACTGATGCTGCCTGTGCTAAGAAATACACTGTTTAAAAACAGCATTCTAATTTTCAGTATATGTCTTGAATTATTCATTACCAAGTCATGCTCCATTTGAAGATGTAATTTGAATTTCATATGTGACATCTGTTGGGCATAGGCTGCAACAGCAGATAAAGCAAAAAAAGTGGCAATTTATTCATCGTTTTGAATCTTTCAAATTAGTCTAATAAAATGCACAAGCATATAATGTAGCAAAAAGCCAACATTTTGAAATATCTGCTTGCACACAGCAAAGAAGTAATAATAATTAAAACAATTAGATCAATGGCATAATTTAGGGCAAATCTCTTTGTTGACCTTTGATCTCTGATATGACAATTTAAGCCTGCCTGCCTACTTCCGTGCATTCAAGTTCCCAGGGATTTACAGCTGATGTCATTGGCAGTAAATGTAGCCCCAGTCCATGTTTGCAATTCAGAAAGACAAACCAGAAGCAGCTGTCACTCCCCGAGGTGAGGGATCGCAAGGAGATGGTAAAACAGAGATTTACACCTAACTCATGTCAAGATTACAAGATGCAACTATGTGTCAATATCAGTGAAAACCATTAGGTTTGTTTAAATGATTAGGCTGTTTTTTTCCTATAAGCTGTACAGTCATTTCCAAAGAGCAGCCTGTTCCACCTGAGAATGATTCTTCAGGCCTCCAACAGGTGCTGAGCCATCCTGTTTACAGCAAAGACCTGCTGACAGACCTTGTTTGGGTTTTGTGAGCTGTAAAACAAGAACCTGTTTTTTGATCAAACTTCCTGTTCAAATATTGCAAACCAAAGTGGAGTATTCCAGCCCTGCCCAGCACTGGTGCTGCTGGGAAGCCTCCACTGGCACACCATCCTGCTTCTTTAGGGCTGAGCTGCTGCCGCCTGTGTTTATGGTCTTTAAAAACCTCTTTTCTTGCCTTTTCTTCCTTTGGGCAGCAGCTTCTCTGGCTACCTGGAGAAACTCACTTTATAGTGTGAAAACAAAATTAATAGCTGTTTTTTCCCAAGTGAGGATAGAGTCAGGTGGCTCATGCAGCCGTGAGGATGGACAGGGAACTTGGTGGTGGGTACAGGAATAAGCACCCAGCTGTGGCCGTACCATGCATGTAGCAAAACCAGCAAGCTGACAGGGGGCCCTGGCTGGTGGCATGGACAAGCCCTCCCAGCAGGAGGGTGCCAGCCTGTCCCCTCCCCTCTTCCCCCCCCCCTCCCCCCAACCCCGTTTTCGCTGAGGGGAAGTCCTGGGGCGGTCTCCAGCTGCACCGTGTGGTGATGCGACCACAGCGCAGCTGCACTGGAGAAGATTAGAGCTGGTCAGGAATTTTCTGATGCAACTGCTTTGATGGAAAGTGCCAAAACAAAACACAAACCACTTCTGTTAAAAAAAGGCGGGGGGGGAGGGAGGCAAGAGCAAGACAAAACCCCCCTCAAACATTGCCAAAACAAAACAGTTCCAGTATGAACCTGCTTGCTTTCCTGCTGTCTCACTTTGTAAGGTGAAGAGCTTAGGGGCTGACTGGGTAAATTTGCTCCCTGGAGCCTGCCAGGGATTTATCTCCTTGAGAGAAGGAGCGGCTGTATTGGGCTGGCTGCACCTCCCCAGCAATTTGGCTGGCACTACCAGTAACTGTTACGGGGGAAAACCCCATTAATGCTTCATCTTTCAGTGAATGTTTATGGAAGGTGGGGAAGGATTGTGCCATATGTGCCTGATCCTCTACAGTCACAATGTGGTCTGTGGAGTTAGGGCGTAGTAAGCATGGCAAGGTCTGGGTCAGATCCAGTCTCCCTGCAAAAGAAAGAAGAAAAGTATAGTGAAGAAAGAGTGTCAGAAGCTCAAAGGCAGAATTTCTGATTATTTTTGTGGCTCTTAGGGCATATGAATGTAATCCACAATTTTCCATTCCTTTCTGGATAACTTTTCCTCTTCAGAGCATCATTTGGTTGTAGGATGTAGCCTGTTACAGATGTCTATTCCTCTGTCAGCATGCTCACAGGACAGCTAATAACTCTTTTTTTTTTCCCTGTGTATCCCAGTGTATTGTTGTTCCCCTCTATGTCTAAACCAGGAGTTTTGAGGCACCTCATGCTGACCACAGCTTCTGGTGCAGCAGCACTTTGGCACCAGCACAGCCCCATCAGCATCCCCTGGGGCTGAGGCTGGGGCTGAGCCACCCATGGCCACTGCCCTGTGCAAGCACCTCCACACTGACACAGGTGATGAGCAGGCAGGCGGACCCCACTCTGTACCCAATGCCAAACGCATCCTGAACGGACATGTTTATTTCCTTTTTATAACTAGTTTGGCAGTGGCCCTGTCTCCATGGAATAAGAGCTTAATGGGTGTATGGAAGAACACATTTTGTGCTGCCCGGCATGTGGTGCACGGCCTTGTGAAACTCCAAAGTCCATCAAAATTAGTGGGACTTTTTCTGTTGATTTCACTTGAGCTTAGATTAGATCTGTAATTTTCAACTAGTTTCTTTTTGTTGTTTCAACCTGATTAATTTTGCACTCTGTATTTCATTTTAAACATTTTTTTCTCACAGTGCTTAATTTTTCAAGCTCAGTGTAAAGCAGAGTTTTTAAGGGTCTTTTGGAAAAGGTACACCAGGGAGAAGCTGATTCCATGTCTGGTTGTAAGCTCCAAATATTTTTTGATCTTAGAGGAAAATTTTCTAGTTTCCTTTGGATTTCCAGTCTTTTCTAGGCCTAAATATGCATTTATATATGCAGTCATATGTAGGGAGGGGCTGTTGTTTGGAAGGGGCTGTGATGGGAGGAGTTTTCCTTTGTATGAAAAAGTTTAATTTCTTCTGGGAACATCAATTAAGAAACTTGCATTAAATCCAGACGTGGATGTGGTGACTTTTAACCATGTATCCTGGTTATAAAACTTTGCCATGTCTGCACGTAACTGTAAACCAGTATTTAGATGACTCCTTATCTGTAACTATGATGGTGCTCTCAGGAAGCTGCTGTCTGCATGCCTGTCTTGGTTTACAGCTACTAGTAAGTTATCAGCACCCCTTGTTTGGTTAACAAAGGTTCTTAGTAGGTATACCCAGTTCTGGTCAAAATTTCATAGTTAAGTCAGACCAAGGTTTCTTCTGCATTTCTTGTTCCTGCCTGTCCTGGAAATCTGCATTTGCTCAAGTCAGCATTCAGTTTAAGAAGCTGCCTAAGGATAAAGTTCTATAATCTTGGCAAATTAGCCTTCCCTAACAAATGTTTAAGGCATTGTCAAATATCACTTTAATTTAATTATGTTTCAACTGAGGTGGCTAAATGGTTTTTGACTAACTCTGCTTAGCCAAAATTGTTAGCTCGGGGATACCACCTTAATCAAACATTTCTCATATAAATCCTTTGATAAATTAAATTTGGAAACCATAGTTAAACATGGTCCTTTTAAAACAACTTTATCCATAAGACTTAAGTTTCTGGGTTTTTGCACTAAATCAAACCAGGAAAATAATTAGATTAATTAGATTACATTCTTTCCAAGCCAACAATGAGGCTTCATGCATCATAAGGATGACTTGATTATTTTTTGGCCAGGATATTTTATTAATGTATCTGAAAAGTTTTGAATAAGCTCTTCATACTCAGTTATGATGTAGGAAACACAACAGGAAAGCAGAAACCTGTAAGAATAGATTATATCCTTTAATGATGAGTAAAGTGTTTGAAATCAAGACAACAAATAGTGCAAATGAATTTCATGCTTGTCAGAGAGTCACAAGGCTTTGATGGCACAGACGGTCCTACTGCGCATTTCCACAGCACCTGTCACAGTGGCCTCTAGTCCTTAGGAGTGCTGGGAAGAGGCTGGAGTAAACAGTCATTTCACTTCATTCGTGTCACATTTATAAAGGTCAAATATACAACATTCTGTGACAATGAATAGCTCATTTTCTAAGCACATCTATTAAGCAGAGCATATGCATGTCACAGTTTAACCAGAAATTCCAGTGTTCTAACATATGTTACTTTTCATATTCAATAGGGGAACAAACCATCCTGAAGTTAAAAAAAAAAATTTCTGTTGAATCCATTGAATTACCTTCCCCTTACTTTGTGTTTTGTTTTGTTTTGTTCTGTTTGTGGGTTTTTTGTTTTGTTTGTCTTTTGTTGTTGTTTGGTTTTGGTTGCTTTTAATTATT
>JANHGN010006989.1:4922-53780 GCA_024605025.1 Megaceryle maxima | reverse complement strand
TTGGTTGCTTTTAATTATTATTATTATTTGTTTCTATTATTATTTTTTTAAAAATTTTATTTAAGTTCAGTAATTCATTCCATTTATGGAAAACTTGCTGTCATATGATACCACCTACTGAGCGTGGTCCTGAGGCAATCTTCTTGTCTGGACTTGCAGGTTAAATTACCTGCAATAGCAAATGCAGCACAGCCTCTGGATCAGGCAGACCCCACATCCCCCACCATTGCATCACTGCTGAGCTTTCTGGGTCAACCATCCTGGGGCTAGGAGGAAGGTGCTGTGAAACACCCTGTAAAAAAGCTGGGCACAATCTACCTTGAATTTGGAGCCTGGTTGGCCACATTCCCATGTCTGACTTTGCCCTCCCATACACATCACGCAGCATAAATAGAGAAAAATGTGCAGTGTGACATGGCAAATGTGGGTTGGATGAACAGCCCCATTTGTAATACGAGATAAGCTAGACAACAAACCCAGTCCATTTTAATGTAGGACTAACTCAGAAGAAACTAATTTGGATCAATATATCAAATCAGGCTAGTTTTCTTCAAGTCCCATCCAGAAGGAAAGAATGTGTTGGCCACAGAAGATACTGGTTCTCCAGAAACTGTTTATTCTGTCAGAAGTATTCTAATGGAAAGTCCCACAGTCACTTTATATTCAAGCAATATTACACAAGTGTTGTCTTTGTCATGTGTTAGTTTTTTAACAATAATTTTTATTGAACTTTAATACCAAGTGGCAATAATAATATCTACAAAATTTGTTATTTTTGTAAGTATTAAGGGGGACTGGCTGCAGACAGATGAGGAGAAGCGGGGGGAGCAGCCTAGTTACTTCTATCATAACACTGACAAAATCTAAAATGACATATGATCTCCATAAATGACAGAAGAAAGCAAAGTCCACAGATGTTCCCAGCAGCACTTACAAATCCAAAAAGGACAAAACTCTTCTCTGCTTCTGCCTGTACAAATTGCCTGCGGGGTGTTTCAAGAGAAAGCTGGAATGTCTTTTTCAAACCATTCACACTCTGCTGCCTGTGTTCAAGAGATGAGCTTTAAACAGACATTAAAAAAAAAAGCACATGCTCTGAGTCGGGTTGAGATTTCATTCCATGAGGATGAAATATCTACACGATGAGCTTTGCAAAATTAATTTTAGATCAGCCTACCTTAGAAATGGTTACTTTTCACTTCTTAAAACAGTGGAGGATGTTCACTCATCTATTCCAACTGCATTAGGGCTGGTAAACCTGGCACAGTGTCTGTGTTCTTCAGCAAATCTGTTGCTGATGTTAGTAGGTTAAAAAGTATAAGAGAAGCCTACAGTTGGTCTTTATTGATATAAAGGAAGTCAAAGCAGACCAATGGGTAGGAGTCAAAGTTGCAACAAACCCATCAAAAATATTACATACATTTTTCCAGATAAGGCTGGATTTAAGGGATAAACTAAAAATGTGCATGTTGTACACAAAATGTTGACGACACAGGGCCCAGTGTTGTCATCTGTGGAAGCCAAGTCAGCAGCATTACAGCTGCATGATTCTGGCATACACTTAGAAGCTGTGGTAGCATTTCTTGCTTGTAATTGAGCCACAACCAGGGTAGTAGGGAAGTTTGATAGAGCTGTGTCTTTATGAGTTCATGGTTATATTGCCAGCCTGAATACCACTGAACATACTCAAATGATGAACAGTCTTGAGTCACAGTTTGAACTATACATTCCTGGCCAGTAAACATTCCCAGCTGTGGGGAAAAAAAAAAAAACGACAGTACTGCACTCTGTGTTCCGTGTGCTGTTTGTCTGGTTTAATCTAAGAAGAGCCACCTTAATTTACTTAGAGCAAAAAGAATCTCTGACACTTGGTGACAGCCCCTGGTTAGGATGTAACACGTACAGTGGCTGATGCATTAGCCAGTGCAGCCTAAGAACCATCTGTGGATTAACGAAGATGCCAGGGACTTAATTGTGCATAAACCTTGAAAAGATGAAAAGCTGAAAGAATGTTAAATGATGAAAAGCTTTGTACAAACTGAGGGGTTTGCTGAAGACAGGATCTGGGAGAAAACAACAGCTTATCCAAATCAGAAGTGTCATAAATCCCAAGGATACCAACACAGCTGCAGGTGGCAAATCCTATTCTGGTGACTGCAAGTTCATAAATGTGGATATATCAAGGACATAGAACAAGTAAAGGGTACAGAGAAAGAAAAGCTGTTTATTCCATGCTTCCCTGCACAGAAGTGTTTAATTTTGCAGTATGGTGAAAACAGTTTGCGTTTTGAAAGACACTTAAAATTTGTGAGCCCTGAACAGTGCATCAACAGAGCATGTCACCCAATTCAAGATGGTCGGGGCAGTGCTGGCTGCGTGCTGCACCTCTCCATCCCCTTAACTCTGGCCATACCTACCCTACAGTGGTAATTAAGGCTTTCACAGGGTGCCACACAGTCGCCCAACACTGAGGAAACAGACAGGTTCTTTTAGGAACCCTTGGCAGAAAGATGACAGCACTAAATCATAGTTACCATCAAAACCTAATTTTCTTACCAGGGTATTATGATAAGTGTAGCAGAGAATTTATTATTAGATTTGCACAGGATTTCTACAAGAAGAATCAATGTATTACAATATATAAGTAGCATAATACAGAATTTATAATACAACTTAAGATTTCTAGTCACCTGGACCCTCTGCAGATTGGGTCAAATCTTAATACATTGTTTGCTCTATCAGTATAACCATCATAATCTAGACTAGAAAATAATGTAAAAGAATGTGAGTCACTCCCTCAGTCCTTGGAGGAAGCAGAAGATGGTGGGGGTTTCCATGGCCACTGGAGGGTCCCAGTTCTCACTGTCCAGCAGCAGCTCTGGTCCAAGTTCCCCACTTAGGACTTGTAACTGATTTTAGAGACAGTGCTCCAGGTGCTGTTACACTTCCCTCTTCTGTGAGGGGAGCATCAGCACCATCTCATGGACTGGGTGCCTAGGATCTTCAAGGCTGGCAAGGAAGAGAGTAATCAAGCTGGTGCCCAGCGGTCTTGAGGCCAATAAGGATGGGAGGAAGAAATCTGTTTGCTTTGTTTGCTTGGTTCACAGGACCTTCACAGTCTGATAATGAGGGAGAGGGAATGAATATGTGACTTGTACAGTCACAGAGAATGACTGCTTGCCTTATAAAATGGTGTTAGTTATGCTAACTGTATGAGCAGGGGTCAGGAGCAGGGGGTACTGGTCACACTCACCTGTGAAGGACACCTGAAAAAGTATCTCCTTTTAGTTTCTATAGAAAAAACATACTTTCCTGTCAACAAAATTGGTGCTGCTGCTTTATCTCCTAAAAGACCATTCTCTATATATACATTTATCCTGATCTTGTGCTGGTATTACCTTTACTGATACTCAATATACACTGGTATCAGTGAAGCTTAATCTGACTCATTAAATAGTTGAGTTTGACCTCTTTTCACATACAGCTTTTATGTGTTCCTTATTTTGTAATCACATGGTGCTCATGGAATTAATGTGCTCACATCTTCTAAACATTTGCTGGAAATAAATCCTCTGATTTTTTTCAGCAAGTTTATTTCAGACCGAGAAAGCAGAAGAAGTCTAACAAACAGCCACCTGGAGAAGAAGAAATGCGATGAATATGTAAGTCTCTCTTGCTGCTCTATTTACCTGTCAAAATGAACTATGTGTTGTGTAAATGAAGGGCCTTTACACATGGTCTTCAAAAGTGCTGGGTACACAAAATTATAACTTAAATTTGGGCTCCAGTAGGAACTTCCTGTGCTCATCACTTAAAAAACAAAACAAAACAAAATGAAAAAAACCTGAGCATTTTGGTCGAGTCAAGGGAATCTCTGTGGCTTGTGTTTGGCAGCAAGTTCTGGTGGTTTCTTATAGCCTCACAATGTATAAATCATGTGCCTAGGATGTTTCACAGGTGTAGTGAAAGATGGGGTGTAAAATTTAAAGTATAGTATGAGTTGTGTATTGTCTATACTGTTTACATTAGTTTGCAAAATCTATAGGACAGAGATCAGAGTGTAGCTGTGACAGGGTCCAGTGATGTTTTTTCCTCTTTCAAACCAATTTTTATTAAGTTGTTTCTATAGCAGTAGTTACTTAAATGTGATATATTGCAAAATGTGGAGTTTGAAGCATAGATCCATTCCCTTGCTCTGTCAAAGCTATTGCTGACACATCTGTCTTCTCCAGATCCCAGGAACTACTTCACTGGGGATGTCTGTCTTCAACCTCAGCAATGCAATTATGGGCAGTGGGATTTTGGGTCTGGCTTTTGCCTTGGCCAACACAGGAATTCTCCTTTTTCTGTAAGTATTTCCGTGGTGAGTAGCTGATCTCCATGCAGTTTCACCATGTTTAAAAGAAAGTATGAGCTGCCAGCGAGCAGTGGAATTTATAGTCCATCTGTAATCAAGTACAGCATTCAAGCCTAAAAATATTAGATATAAGTTTCAGACATTTTGTTTTCAGTCAATTTTATTTTTTCAGGGGTGAAAGCCACTACTTGTAATGCTAGAACAAATTAAGTCCATGTTATTTACTGCAGACCTGAGCCTAGACAGGGATTTTTCATATGGTCCACAAGCTACACATACATTGGAAATATTCAGTAGTAATGCTTAGAGTGGGATAGTACCTAGTTCTTACTTGTGTCATGGGATGTCCAGAGCTTTCCTTAAAACATGGTGTAATAACTGCTTTTTTAAAACAACAAAACCCCAATATTTATATTCCTTTATATGTTACATACAATATTTTCATCTCACTCCCACAGCTTCTTCAGTTTCCTATGTGAGAGTCCTTGAAAGCCAACATAAATATAGACAAGGAGTTGAGGCAGAGTACTTAAGTCCAGTAAAAAAAAGAAGCATTTTGTGAAGGATAATTTTATAGTTTAAAAATGAAACAGTGCCAGTGAATGAGTAAGACACGGTGTTATTCTGTGTTATTCTGGATCACAGTATGAGAGTTTTCATTGTGAAAAGTGATTGTTAAGAAATCAGCTGGGAATTGCATGCAGATGAATATTCATTGAAGGAAGAAATACTATAATTTACAGTCTTTGAGAACTGTTCAACACATTTGTTGAGTTTAGAGTTTACTCTGAAGAGGTGTCAATTCTTGAATGCCAAATCTAAAAATCTAGAACTTTTGTTATTTCTTAGGTTTTTGGGAAGTGCATAATATGAGCCCTCTATATAGCAGAGAGGATGGCACAAGGGGTACATATAGCCATCTCCTCCAGGGTTTTGTGCCAGGATAGCAACATCCATGATGCCATCTTACAATTTGCCGTGTCTGAGTAAAATCTAGGAATAACCCAAGGAGTTAATCCATCTACATTAAGAATGTACAAAGTTTTATAATTTTGTTGTCAATAAACTAGGCTATAAAGTAGCTGGACTCTAATGTGGGTCTTTCTTATGCAGAGCGACCGAGTTTATTTTTGCTGCTTTTTTTTAATGTAGAACTCTATCTGTATGTGATACTCCACCCATGCTCTAAAAAGCACATCTCTGAGGGCACAGACTGGTTGCAAAGACTACTGTATCCAGGAAAAAAAAAAAAAAAAAAGTTACCTCTCTTGTTACTGCTTTTGTGATAATAGTGTCTCAGCCAAGGACCACCCTCAGTTCCTTCTTACTGCTTTAGTTTTCTATAATCACATCTTCTTCTCATTCTTTCATCAGTTTTTCATGAGAATGAAGTGAAATGTGTTTGCTCTAAAGGATGTAAAAAAGCAGTTTCTTTTAAGTGAAGTAGCTCAGACCAGTGATGTGAACACTGGAGAAACTTCTAACAATGGTGACCGGTCTCATCTTGGCCCAAGCAGTGAGTGTATAGATCTGTACCGTCACGTTGTACAAAAACTGCCAAACCTGATTGTAGAGATTTTATCCAGTAAATAACAGCATTATTCTCTACAGAATTAACTGTTTGTATTTAAAAGTGGATAATGATTATTGTTAGCTTTATAATGCCTTTAGATCTCTGGGTCTGGAGATAGACCAGCCCACTGACATCAAAGGTAAGGAAGCTAGCAGGACCTAACGGACCAGGCTAGCAGAGCTTTCCCCTTTGAAGCCTGGAGATACAGGATCCTAACATGAAATGTTCCTTTATCATGCAGTTATCTCAGAGTTAAACATAGTCCATTAGAATTTGATTTTTTTTCTCACACTCACTCAGTGCATTTTTCCCATAAATGTATAGTTCTGCTGTCCCTGTCAAAGGTAGATCTTAGAACAATTTCTGCTTTACAATTGATTAGAGTCCTAGCAATACTATAATAGGTTTTTGCACGTGAGAAAGCACTTACATTCATTGTCTTGAGTAGCATAGTTCTGGAAAGTTTCTAGGTTGCTTTATCCAGTATTGGCATGAACCATCCTTGGAAAGTAGAAAGCAGAGGTGGAAAAATGAAAGGAGCATTTTCAGTGCGAACAAGGCAGACCCATCCTGATTTCCATTCTCCTGCAGTGTGAAGTGTGCACTGCTGAGCACACCTGGATCAGTTCATATCCTATATTCTTGGCATAAGACATGCAAAAAAAAATATGGCAATGAGTATATACTCTCACATCCTCTTTGCTTAACTTAGTGGCATAGCAAAGTGTCATGCTTTCTAGGCGAAACAACTGAGGTAGGAACTCAGAGGAACTTAATCCCAGTATTGTTGATACCCACAGCCTGAAACAAAGAAGAGCATCCTTTCATGTATGCAAGCAGGGAGAAAACCTTTCTACATAAAGACAGAGCAAAAGACTTGGGAGGTTAGATATGAGCCAGGCTACTTAGGGGTGGCAGAAGCACTTGTCACTGCCTGTTGTTTCATCGTGGAGAAGCAGGACCGGAGTGATAGATTGCATTGCAGATATAAGCCAGCCAAGTACAAGGTGCTTTCAGCCTGTGTTTAGCCCAGCACTGCATGTCATCTGAAAAACCCTGATGAGGGATAGTATGATACTACAAATGAAGTTTCACACTGCTGTCTGCAGCTGCTTCTGCTAGGGTTGGCTGGAAGCAGTGATGAAGCTGCAGCCTAACTCCTCCAAAGGTGGAGGAGTTACTATACAGCCTCGCAGACCAGCCCTCTGGGAGGACCTACAGTGGCAAAGCCCATGCTCTGCCATCCTATTCTGTACCAAATACCTTCTGAGGGTCCAGAGCTGTTCTGTGGAATAAGACAAGTGCCTGCATGAGCCTCACAGGTATTCCAGCCCTAAAGACCGGGACTCCACAGAGGGCTAGGGACAGCATGTGTTTCAGATGACCTGGTGATGAGGCACATGGGAGCAAACAGCAGTGCCATCACAGGAACAATTTGTTTTCCCTTGCACTGTGTCAGTCCCCTGCCCTAAACTGTTTATTCTGGATTTGTTGGGGGGAGGTGACTTTTGCATGTGCCAGTTGCTTGCATAGCTGCCAGCATTTCTTTAAAAGCAGGCAAAATATAAAGTAGTGGAGTGTTTTGGGGACTGCAGTGCAATATCCCCCACTTCTGTTTTGAATTTGTGCAGAGTGAGCGGCATAGACGTTTTCATTCCTTTCCAAGGGGTGGTTCTGGCATGAATATCTCTGTCCATACCACAATCCTAACACAAACAAGTTTTTCATACAGCACTAATGAAAATGCCAAGTGTCTCAGTAAGAAACCTATGGGGAGCTAAGGACAACAGATCAGATAAACACCTGGCTGCTTGAGAGTGTTATTTTTACCTCTGCAAAGGCTCCATGAGCTCAGAGCCTGAAAAACAGGAGCTTTTAATATTAAAATAGACTTGATGCTGGCATGCGGAGCTGGAGCCATTTGGGGCTGGGAGTGAGTCAGCCCAGCAGCTGAGCACTGGAGGCTGTGAGCACCATGGCTGCAGGCAGACAGAGAGAGGCGTAATAACTCTGCGGGGAACAAGGACAGGACCAGGGCTTAGGAAATCTGTAAAAAATGGAGCAGAGTGACCTCAGCCAATACAATCTCCTTTCTCCACCTTCTTGAGGGGAAACACCCTTTGGGCTGTATAAAATGTGTGTTGTTACTGTCCACCATCATTCTTTGTTGGCAAAAGAACAATTTCTCCTATCACATTGTTATGCTTCTCCTTGATCTTTTGTCCCCAAGAAACTTGTGGATCATTACTTGGTGCTCAAGTATTTCTAAGCTAAAACAATAAAAGGGGCAGAGGGGGGAAGGAGCCTTCTCATCCTGTTCTTTCTATGTATTCCTATGAAAAAGGTGTGTTGCTCCCTATCTATGGCTGCAGCTTGTTTTCTTTTAATTTTAGGCTTGTTTTTCTCAATGTCCTGAGGGTAGTTGTCATAATAAAGAGGAATTGCCAACAGATTGTCTGAATGCTGTTCACACACATCACAAAAACATCATCAGGTCTTTGTGTGTCTGGGTGTTGGAAGGGAAGGCACACATGGTGCTTGGCTTAAAGACATAGAGCAATGAGCAAATGTGTTTTTATGCACTTAGCCCCCGGCACTGACTAATTATCTTTTGTGCCAGCAAGTTCCCTATACAGACAGTTTGGTCATTATTTCCTGCAATTCTTCTACATGAAGTCAAATTATAGATCATGACAGAGCAGGAGTGACACTAGAGAGGGAACACCACTCCCCACCTAGACGAAGTGTAAGCTTTTAGTTTCTGCCTCTATTCCCAAGGGAAGCCAGCTGGTCCTTAACTTCCCTCCTCATCCCCTTCCTTGGGTACTGAGAAGCACATAAAAAGCCATTTGGGCACCCCTTTGGTAATATATGGAATAGGTCCTGGAAAAAGATGCTTCCCTTTGGTATGGTATAAAAATTATCTTGGAGTCAACATGACTATGACGTGACATAAAATATTTCAATGTTAGAACTCAGCTCTTCCAGTAAGCTTTACTTTCTATTCTTTTGTAGGCTGCTTTTGGTTTCAGTGACACTGTTGTCCATTTACTCAATATATCTCCTGTTGGTGTGTTCAAAGGAAACAGGTAATTTATTATACTATTTCAGTAGAACTGTAAAGAACAAGAGGTGAAAAGTGCTCAAATAAGGCCAGGTGCTTTGTGTAAGGAGGAGTTTCTTTCACTTCACTGACATAATAGAATTAGCACAGTTTGGGTCAGAAGCCCAGAATTAACAAGAATTTATGACATGGCAATGGAGAACAGCATATGACCATCACTATAAAGAGAAAAACATTCACCAAAAGAATGCTGCTACTGTGAAATGTTGTCTTCAGTGAGCAAGAAGGACCAGCTCATATAGTTTCTTTGCATTACAAAACCAATTGCAAGTGAAATATAAGGAATCTTCAACTACGGTGAAGTTTACCTGGAAATACAGTTCATCCTTAATGGTCAGTATGAAATTCCTGATAGTCTTTGTGGTGTAGTAGGAGATTTCCTAGAAGAAAATAAAAGGAAACAGTTCCTCCACAGAGAGAAGTGTATCAGTAAGCAAAATATATTCTAAACACGGAAATTAGAAGTTACCTACAGTGTTAAATGTCACTGTGCTCTGAAGCCCAAGGGACTCTTTCCTTGGGTAACAATCTCTGAAGTCAACTTTTTAAAATTATCTGTGCACAAGAGCACTGTAATATTTTAATATGTACTTTGGACACATGTTACTGTCATATCATGTGTAACAGCACCAATTGTCTATTTAAATTAGGTACATACACCTTATTGTGGACACTTTTGTGCCCTGTTAGTTCCCAAAATCTAAGCTGACTTCTATGCTGCTGGTACACTTAAACTCAAACTGATTGTTTATACAACCTTCAAAGCAGAAATGTCAGCTGTAAGGAAATATAGAGAAAACCAAACAATGGGGTGCATTTTAAAAATCATCTGTGCAGAGTAACAACTGCAGTATTTCTCTCTTTGTTCTCATGTAGCTCACCATCTTCACAATGTCCAGTCTTTTTCTCAGCCTAAATCGCAACTAATGAAAAAAAATACTTAAGAAAGCACAAACCAATCAACAGAATAGTTTCTCAAGTTTGACAGATATTTAAAAAGAAGTTTTAGTTAAAATTTACACCTTTCCCTGCTTTTACCAAGAACACCACACTTCGAATTCACACATTAAGGCTTCATCATTAGAAATCGTAAATCATCCTGTAAACCAGTGGTTGCCCTCACTGGGATGATGAGTCAAAGTGGCGGTACTGTGTCTGCTGTGGCCAGGCTGCCAGTGCTGACCTGTGGATCCTGCGGTACCCAGTTTTGTGTGGAAAGGAGGCTTTCCATGACACTCTAATTGACGACACAAACCTAATACACCAGGATGGGGATACCACCAGAACACAGTATGTCACTAGAGGTATAGACAGACTCATTAAAGGGGTGTAATAGCCTCATTAAGAGCTTCAATTTCAAAAGTGACTGGCAGCCAACAATAACATTTATATACGTCAAGAAAACACTCCTACATAAGTTTCAGCCCTAGTATTACAAGAGAACTCTCTATTCCTGAAAAAGAATCATAAGTGTTTCAATTCAACAGCTTTTGCTAGTGTATTTGTTACCTTTCTCCTCATTTCGTTTCACGCAGGCTGTATGGTGTATGAAAAGCTGGGTGAACAGGTCTTTGGTACCCCAGGGAAAATGATTGTCTTTGGATCCACATCTCTTCAGAATGTTGGAGGTAAAGGAGATGAGGGGTATGGAAAAAAAAAAAAGGAAAATCTTAATAATGATATGGCTTCCAACCAGTCAGGTTCCTCCTTTTCTCTGTAACATTTTGGGAACCTCATGCTCCTCAACACAGCTGTGGCTAACACTTTGCATGCAGCCCTTTAAAAATGCTGCATTACTGAATGTTCAGTAGTTTACAGTCAATTATAGTTCAGGGTCTTCTATCATCAGACAGTGGGAAGAGGTTCAGGATGCTTCTCTGTACATGTTCTGCAAAACATCTTGCCCATTTTCTAATCTGACTTTCTTCTTCCTGCAGCAATGTTGAGCTATCTATTCATAGTCAAAAATGAGCTACCTTCTGCCATAAAGTTTCTAATGGGAAAAGAAGAATCTTTTTCGTAAGTTAAATTAATTTTTATTAGATTATAGAAATTAACATTGTGTAGATAAGTCTAAGCATATGTTTATAAAAACTCTTAAGTATTGGATACTCTTTAGATATTTCAAAGTAGATTTTCACAGGAATATCTCAGGGGCTTAATAAAAATGAGGACAACTTTGGGAAGGAAAAGAAGATGGGAAGGAAAAGAAGATGGATAGGAAATGAGAGGTTAAGTCATCAGTAGTTATTCCATACACCAGATTTTCATGAAGAAATGTATTTTATACAAACCTCTTATCATAAGATCCAATCTTTTACAGTGTTAGGCAACACTTAGAATCATAGAATATATTTGGGACAGTATAAGTTTTAAGATGCTGTGTATTTCCCTGTGTTCTTAACATCTTAAAAGATTTAGCTCCTGAAGCCCTCTCCATAGTATGAAATTCTTTGATGCTAGATAGCATATGACAATGGCAGAATACTAGATTTATACCACTTATTACTCCTTGACATTTAAACAGCTTATTTTATAGAAGGATGGTATTTCTTCATAGTAGTAAATATCCTTTGTGCTGGGTTATATGGTGTGCTGTAGTGCAGAAGAAGAAGGTAGGGAACTCATTCTTCAGGCTTTCATACTTAATTGGACCAAGCAGTGGAAATAGGTCATGCAGAATGTCAACAACATTGTCCCTTCTCCCTTATCTTGTTTTCCAGAAGGATTAAAAGCACTTTGCTGGGAGGAGGTACAACCTTGGGCTGGCTAGTGTGTGCCCACTGTGCTGTATGTGTGGCCTATTACTTGATCATTCCTCATCCTGGCAGAGTGTCTTATATCAGGTTGCAGAGGGTGTTGTTCTGCCTCTTGGTCCCACTCACTGATCTCAGCAGCAGGGTGATATTTTATCTAGTGACAATGAAACCTGCTGTATCTGAGTCGGAACAGTGCCATGTTTTAATGACTGGATATTAAATGAGTCTCAAAAGTTTAGATGTGGCCCCATCTGTCCATTTGTAGGACCTTGTAGGATAAGGACACCAAAGATAATCCTGTAACTGCAGCAATCAAAAAGGATGACTGTGAGGAAAACCAGAGAGGGTTTCAGGTGTGCTCATGGTGGTGTTTTTTTTTTTAATGTTTTATGCAGGGCATGGTATGTGGATGGGCGGATTCTTGTTGTGACAGTGACGTTTGTTATAATCCTCCCTTTATGTCTCCTTAAGAACTTAGGTAAGATGCAAATACCATTTTGGGAATAAAAAAAAGGAGCCCAGAGATAATGCCACTGCCAGACACCCTGGCAACTCAATTTTTTTTTAAAAAGTGGTCTTGTAATCTAAGCATCCTCCTTGGTCCAGGAATAAGCTGTGCTTTGAGCATCTTGGAACAAGTAGGCCTAAATTGTCACAGCAGTTGGACAGTATAAACCACCTTTATTCATACAATTGTGGATATTAATTTTAAAAATATATATTTAAGAGGGCCTTCCTTTCATAAGGCAATTCTCTTTTATATGCAGCCTGTAAAAATAATTTAACAAATTGTGAGATTACAAAAAAATATCTTATTTTTCTATCATTGTCAAAATTTTTAGTGAGGTGAGGTTAATTGGTCTTTGAAGTAATATGTATATAGAGGATTGCACTTTCAAACATATTTGAGTCCACTGAACCATGTAGCAAGCTTCAGCACTGAAGTCCTGTTGGCATCTTTCTTTTGAGAAAATAAGCCATACTCAGCTGAGGTGGCTCACATCAGGGAATTTGGGTAGCATTCTGATTGCAATTGCACATTTTCAGCTTTGTGACAATTATCAGAGCCCCTTTCAAAAGTAAAATTAGTTTAATTGCTCTAAAGGTGACCCTCGGCCAGTCAGAGTAAAGCTCAGGTCGTTCTGAAGGCCAGGAGGCTTGTAATGTGGGAGACTCCTACAAGCAGTAGGACATACTTTTGTCCTGCCCAGAAGCTTATGATACACATTAAGTGGATAATGCATTTAAACATTTAATGAAGCAGAATTAGAAGAATTAAAAACCAAGATATGGCTAATAAAATAATTTAGTATGAGATTTCCTTTTAATTTCTTTCAGGGTATCTTGGCTATACCAGTGGATTTTCATTAAGCTGCATGGTATTTTTCCTGGTAGTGGTAAGTTCAGCTTGTTTTCTTTGTTGGATAAGAGTGATCTGATAGGATGTTCACAATTTCTCTGATTTTCTAATTTTAATTTGCTTTTTATTATTATTTTTAGCAATTAGGTGTCTTCTGCTCTCTTTCTAGGTTATTTACAAGAAGTTTCAAATTCCCTGTGGTGGATCAGAACTAAATGCAACATCATCTATCCTATCAAATAGCTCAGCACATGAACATATGTGTAAGCCAAAGTATGTTATCTTTAATTCCAAGGTATGTTTCTTTTTATAATATTTATTTTTCATTCACATAATATATACGCCTGCACCCCATGTTCTTAATGCAATCAGCACCACATAGGGCTTGATTCTCCATGCTTTCATTACGTTCCAATGGGCCTCCTTGCCCAGGCTTATGGAGATGCCATGTGGAATGTACCTCCTTGCAGTCATGCTCTGCCCCGGTAGTAGATGTGCTAAAGCTGAATGCCCAAGCTACCACTGGACAATTAATGTTTTATTTGGAGAGTTTTCCTTTCCACTACTTCTCAGTATCTGTGCTGCAACTGCACCTTTAGGCTGTAGCTCAGTGGAGGCTGAGTAAGCCATTCCTGCATCCAAAGCCCAGAAATAATCCCTCTGTCCTTCTGCACACAAACCACTTCTTTGTGACAGGGCATGTGTTTCTGTAGCCATATGGTGAACTGGATCATGAAAAGGATACAGTTGAAAGCTAATCCAGCAAAAATTTGATTGCCTTTCAGCTGGATGCTTTCCTCCATCACCACACAGCTGCAGGAAAAGTTGTGCCAAGAGAATGTGAAAGAGCAACTGGCGGTAGCTGTGGGAGCAGGAGGACTGCTCCTGTCAGCTGTGCTGGGGTGCAGTGCTCGTTAAACAGCACCGGATCCAGCAGGGAAGGGTCCTCAGGGTGTCACAGTCACATTCATAGGGAATGCACATGTGTAGCATATGAGTGCAAAATTTATTATTTTTTAAAATTCATCCTACCAGCTTCAGTTGAAGAAGCCAATCTGGGCACTTTTCTTTAATTGGGGGTAGCCATCAGCCCAGATCCCGTGTAACAGACCAGGAATTAGTTAACTTGGTGTTCAGTAGCAGTTTAGGTGTAGGCTTATTTTAGATAGCATTGAAGGGCTGTCTTCTCCTACAGTAAGTGTCAGCATTTGCCTCAGAGTTGATAGAGGCACATTGGAAGGATCCATCCTTCTGAATTAAGCATGCTGGAGCTGAACCTTAGAGGTTTGTCCTTGGGGACAACAGTTGGCCAAGCATTTTAACAATGTTGGTGTATGAGAGGAGAGGTGGTTTCACAGAATTGGAGGATGGTTGAGGTTGGCAGGGACCTCTGGAGATCATTTGCTCAAGCCAGGCCACTTAGAGCTGTTTGCCAGAAGGATGTCTAGGCAACTTCTGAATATCTCCATGAATGGAGACTCCACAACAGTAGCATGCTGTGAGTGAGAGGAGGTGGCACAGACCTGAGTGTGGAAGAAGAGCAAACAGTGTATTTAGTGAATGTGTTGGACCTGAAGTGTACCCCAGGACAGCTTCTGTAGGAAGGGGATGCCTGTGGCCAGCATGAGCAGATGCCAAAGGGACAGGGATTACTGCATGTAGGGATGTAGTAATTTTGTCCTCACAGGAGGACCTAATCTTCATGTGATCTGTGCTCCTACCTGTTCCATGGGGAGAACAGAAGTATTTGATCACTGAGATGATTTGTGAAGTTTGGTTGTACGGTGAGGACTGAAACCCACTCAGGTTTTTGGTGGAGAAGGGCTGAGGTCCCCCCCCCAAGAGGCCTCCTGCACTTCCTGGTGACATAACGGTCTCTCTCTTTCCCCAAGGAAAAGCATGCTCCCTCCACAACCCTCCTAGCCCTTTTATTGGCCTGGGAAATGAAGGGACTCAGTCTGGTACCTTGAAATATCCATTTATTTGTAAGTTCTGCATTCCTCTTCTCTTTTCTTACAGTCTGGATATGGGCTTCCTCTTCAGGACTTCAGCCTTAGCACCATGGGTGCGCACCCCTCTCCATGCCAAGGCAGGGTAGCGTAGCGGTGACCCACCATATGTCCCTGTTACGTGTGACGGTGTGCTAGTAATGGTAACAGTAGCTGGGCAGGGAAACCCATCCCAGGGAGCAAAACCAACAGCCACATGGTGTCCAGTGCTGCATTCTGTGAGCAGTCATGACTGTACTTGCACAACCAACATGAAGACTTTGTCCTCCTGTTTGTTGAAAGAGCGCTTCTCCCCTTATTTCATTAAATATGTGCTAACTGACAGGTCTTCTGCCTTCTCTGAAGGCTTTCAGCATTTGCTTGAAGAGTCCAGAGAGTTGGGAGCTGAGGTAGTTGAACACAGATAACTTCTTCATGCTGCTGGAGAAATATTTCTTCTTAACTTCTTTTCTGAAATTCTCTCCAAACAGACCGTATATGCTTTGCCCACCATTGCTTTTGCATTTGTGTGCCACCCGTCAGTCCTCCCAATTTACAGCGAACTTAAAGAGTAAGCCTTTCTTTTTTCTTTTACCCCAGTTAATTGTTTTGAACTTCTTTATATGGAAAATATTAGCACAGAGGTGTTCTGAGTAATTTGTGCCATTTGGAGGAGATGTGCTTTAATAACACCCAAGAAGCCAGCGAGCGTGGCTGTCAGCTAGGAAATCTGGCCTCCCAGGCGTGCTGCTGGGGTGGGGTGAGGGAGGCTGAGGATAATGTAATACTTAGGGTGTTTTCTCTGGAAGTACACAGCACCCTGGGGAGAGCCGAGTTGTGATGGTCGTTATTTGGCGTAGGAGAGAGGTGTGTGTTCAGCTAACGGCATTTGTTCCAGTGCAGCTAAAACTCTGTTGCAGTAGCAAGAGAAAGAAGTATTCTCAGCCTCACCAGTATGGAAAGACCTTTGCGGGTACGGCTGTCTCGCTGACACCTCCGGCTGGGCAGGGCTGCTGGAAGTTGGAGATCGACCCTGCTGCAACATCACTGGCAATCCTGGGGGGCTGCAAGGGGGTTCTGGGCCATAGGGGGAGCCCCAGGGTAGAGGTCAGCGACAGTCAGACTCATGGGTGCCCTCAGGTCTTGGCCATTTGCTGGGTGCTATTTGTTTCAAGAGACTTTAGCAGGTTCCAGGTACCTATTTAGGGCATCCTTCTGTAGATTTAAAAGTCTAAGCTTAGGTACTGGAATACGAATATTTCAGAACAAATATCTAGAAATTGAATGTTTACACTTAACCTGCTTTACAGGTCTACAGTGGTCTGCATACATTCAGTATTTGCTACCTGTGGGGACACAAATACTTCTCTGCAAACATTTAGAATATGTTTGGGGTTTTTTTTCCCTCTGTATAATTTTACTTTTCCTTTATTTTGACCTTTTAATTTAATTACTAAAGTATCTAAGGGCTGTCCCTCTCCACTCTGCCTCACCCTTCACTCTGTTTAAGCAAGTATGGCCAGGGAGCAGAGTGGCAGGGTGGACCCACCATTTCTGGACTTAAAACCCCAAGTAGGGTCCATTTCCCCAGTCCTTCTTTTGCTTGTGCAGCTGTCAGTGAACTCCTTGTTTAAATGAAAATGCATTCATGAATCTCCCCAGAATTGCTATGTTTATGAAAAAACTTAATACATTTTTAAACAGTTATTGAAAAATTCAGCCCAATCATTTTTATACGTTCTTTTCTTTCTTCTTTCTCCAGCCGTTCACAGAAAAAAATGCAGTTGGTTTCAAATATCTCATTTTTTGCCATGTTTGTGATGTACTTTATGACTGCCATATTTGGCTATTTGACTTTCTACGGTAAGTATGCAGTTTTTTACTGATCAAAGTAGAAAGGGAATACATATAAAATCTATAGCATTTCCCAGATGGAAAAGAAGATCCCATCCACATACTTTAAAATACGTTTGCAAATAATTTTCATTAAAGTTTCATACTGAAGTACAAATCCTTTCCTCCTTTTCCACTGTGGATGAAAAGCTCAAGCAAGAGTATTCTGTGCAAAAGGCGTATCCAAAACATGAGGGAGATTCGTTTAACATAATTGGGGATTAGCTGGGCCCTACTCACATTTTCATTCCAAGGTCCTCACCTAATCTTATGTACATTGATAATGACAGAAGTGTGCATATCTTCATATAATGAGACAGATTTGAGAGCAGGTCCTATGAAATGAGTATCAAATCAGCCATCACAGTTTTTTCATTTCCTTATTGACACTTTCATCATCAAGGCGAAGGACCAAATGTTTTCCCTGTGTCTCTAGAGCTGACCCTTTCAGGTTTTGATTAAATAAACTGGCAGTAAAAGTAGGGAAGCTTCAAGTGTTTTCCCAGCTCAGCTGCCAAAGGGTGGTTAGTTATTTCAGTGTTTGAGACTTGCACCCTGCCTCTTTTCATGAACAGCAATTCACTTAAAGAAACAAATTATATTGTATCACTAAAGGCTACAACATGTATGCCTTAAAGGCACAATTATTAAGTGAAGTAGGATAAAATATGAATGTTGCCCAGGAAGACACTCCCATGTTCCAGTATAATAGGAACACTGAAAAATAGTATCTTTTTCCATAAACCATTAAGGGGTTACAAGACAATAAAACTGATGTTTGCCTTTTACTTCAGAGTAAGGTCATCAGTCTTCACCACCCTGTTCCAAGTGACCTTTTTGTTACAATCTCCTCATTCATGATACCATTCCTTGTACAACAAGAGAAAGAAAATAAGTAAATATGAAATGTGACTTTTTTTTTTTTTTTCTCAAAGATGTACCTATCTCATATTTGTTTTCTCAGGCTCTCATTCTGATTATGAGACCTTAAGTCTGCATGCTTTGAAGTAACTTGAGGTCATCTGTTCTAATTTTCCCAATAAAACCACAAATACACTGCAAGTGACAACAGCACCAGCCGTTCTCATCCAACTGCTCCCGTCTAACACATTTTTGTAAAAATGCATCAAATTAGCAGCCTCAGGGAGCAAGTGGGTGTAAATCAGCATGGACCCCTTCGCTTTGGCAGGGAGGAGATTCTGATGTGATTGCCCCAGGGATCTGAGGAGGCAGATCCGTGGCGCCCCTCTCTGGGAATCTCCCACACCCCTCAAGGATGAGGGTCTGGAGTCCATGGAGGAGGTAGGGGCTGCGTCCTTCTGGCCCTCCTGAGGGGGAATGGCGGAGGAATCCCTGGGGTGTCTCGTGTGCCTCTCCCCATGTCAGGTGTCCCTGCTCCCCGGTGCCGTGCGCCAGTCGGTGGAAGCTGTGTGGCTCTGCTGGAGCTCCTGCAAGGGTCAGTGCCATGACAGGCAGCAAAAAGGACACTGAGGGAATATAAAATTCCTCCACTTTGATCCTTCTTCCCCTTGAGACTGACAAGACCTTACCTGTAATATGTTCGCTTACAGTTTCTAACCCTCTTCTCTACCCTTACCTGGGTAAGAACAGCATTTTTATTGTAGCCATTTCTTCTTTGCACCAATAGTACTTGTCTGTTTGCTGTGTTCTCAAAAGTGTTGCGGTGATGACTATATTTACATTGCAGAATTACAGAAAAGAGGTGTTTTTCTTCCCCTAAAAGGTCACACTGTGGTTGGGCTCTGTGGTGTATCTAGCTGAAAGGAAAACAGACCTTCAACTGTAAGCCTTGCCCTTCACTTCCTACCTGGCTGCAGTCCGTGAGCGGTACAGAAGTTGCAGTCTGTGCTTGCAGGAGCAGAGTAAGCTCTGTGTCGCAGAAGCTGTGCATGTGCCCGGCTTGAAAACCCCACTCCTAATCTGCAGGGAGGTGGGAGAGTGTTTTCTTTCTCCTGGTGGGGATTCGAGCACTATGTAGGTGGTATTGACCTGTGGTGTCTCCCTAGAAGGGCATCTTGGGGGTAGTGCAGGCATTTTGCCACAGGACAGGTCTCTCTGCCTCCAGGAATACATGAGGTTTTACCAAGTGCCAAACATTTTAAATTAGACATGGCTGCCGAGTTCCCTTTAAGGACTTTGGTTTAAGAGCCATTACATTAACCACTAGCTTTCTAAGGTTAGCAGGCAGAAACAAAACCTGAGCCTAAAAAGGGGCAGCAAGTATGTTTTGTGGTGTGCTTAACAACACACCCCCCCCCTTAGGTTATTCCTTCTAGATATTTAAAAGTTAAACAGCAAACACATAGGTCCCTCAGCAACTTGGTTTTCCTGTTGTTTAGCACACACAGACCTGCTCTGCACTATTTATCACAGCTTCAAGGAAACATTTTTGCAGGAGGTCATTAAAATATCAGCAGCGCCTCCCCATCAGGCACCCTCCCATGATATGTCTTGGCTGCTGGGACCTCCAGCTGGCATGGAGCCAAGCTGCCAGCACTGCTGGGAGAGGGTTGGCAGGCTCAAGAGAAAAAAACATCAGGGCAGCCCTCAGAAGAGCTGCTGAGGGATTTGAGTACAAATATCAGAACGTCCCACTGAGAGCTGACCAGAGATAGGATCTGTTCTTGGTTGAGAATAGGGGCACTGCTTTTTGCTGTAAGTTTATTTGCTATTTAGTCTAACTAAGATCAAAACCTCATAGTTTATATTAAGTTCAGCCATTGCAGTGCATGTGGTTATTTTTATATCATTTGAAACTTAAAAAAACCCCAAAAACATGGAACCAGTTAGAAATAGCTTATTTCACTTTACTTATTTTATATATGTTTATATGTAAGCAAACTTTCACTTATGTCTCACTGTTGTCTTTCCTACAGTGAAAATTACCTTAGACTTAGGTGTGTGCTGTCTTGAATTAGGATGCTTTCCTAAATCAGGCCTCCAAAGGAATAATCTGGAATAATGGGATCATTGGGATTTGGTTCAAAGTGCTGTTTTAACTCAAGAATGTTTCATTACATACTCTTTTGTTTGCAGATAAATCACTTGTTGTTCAAGAAGGCTGTTGTTAAGCAATTATTTTTGTGAATGAGTTGCCTGTTTGCCAGAACACTTATCTTACTGTCTTTTCCATAGACGATGTGCAGTCAGATCTGCTTCACAAGTACCAGAGCAAAGATGACATCCTCATCCTGACTGTGCGCTTGGCTGTGATTGTTGCAGTGATACTCACGGTGCCGGTGCTGTTTTTCACCGTAAGTAAAAAGCTCCACATGGTTTGGAAGCCAGTAACAGCTGTACACAGCAAATTTCTTCAAACCACAGTCCAGCAGCTGCTGAGGCAGTGAAGTTGCAGCCACAAAAAGAGCTTGAGCTTGGATCAGTCTTTTCCCACACCAGACTCCCACTAACTTCTGGTGAAGTTTTCCCTGCAGGAAATAAAGTAATCACTTTTGGTCTCAAATCTGTTTTGAATTGAATCCACAAGGGCCCTCTCTTGCTTCACATGACTTCACTGGAGCAGGCTCAGAGGTGAAGTCCATTTTTAAATGCAGAAGGAACCCAAAAGGCATGTTAGAAAGAGAAGAATATCCTACTTCAATTGCATGTATACCTACGGTTTTGAAATATCAAAATAATTTTAAGGATTATTTAAAATTACATTACATCAGATACCCCTGACAGATCTATGTAATGCTTGTTGCCACATGAAGAACCAGTAAAATAAACATGGGAAGCTTTGAATTGGCTTACAGACAATTGGCTGACAGAGAACTCTCTCTTTCTCTTCCTACAGGTGCGTTCATCATTATTTGAGCTGGCTAGGAAAACAAAATTCGACTTATGCCGTCATGTTTTGGTTACTTTTGTTCTTTTGGTTATCATCAACCTGTTAGTCATTTTTATCCCATCCATGAAGGATATTTTTGGAGTTGTAGGTACAGTATCCTGGTTTTGCACTACTAATAAAAGACTGTTGTTAATCATCAACACAATAATTACCTGTTGCTGATAGCTAACAAAACTCATTTATTTGAATTTTGCAGGGGTCACTTCTGCCAATATGCTGATTTTCATTCTTCCTTCATCGTTATATTTAAAAATTACACAGCAGGATGGATCAAAGTTGACTCAGAGGATTTGGGTATGCATTCATTTCCCATCAATGCAACACTTTGGACTTCTCACTCTTTATCATGTGCTAGGTGCAAAACATACCTAATCTTGACATATGTGTGAGCTGCTTTACATTCTTTTCCCTCCTTGCTTCATTCAGTTGGCAACTGTGCTTGCCCTTCTCCTTTTCTTACCTTGGAGGTCTCCTGGTGCAGGGGCCGCACCATGTGAGGCACCTTGTGTTCTGCATGGCACTTCTCCGCCAAGCGAGCGGCTCTTCCCCTGGCTGGCAAGCAGCAGCTCTGCAAGCAGCTGTAGCTGTCAGTAGGGTGCAGGTACCACCCCAGCCCGCTTCAGCAAACCTTCCATCCCAGTAAACTTTCTCCATTTCTGTATGTTGATCCAAAAAGCATGCAAAGAGCTTCATATGTGGTATTCCTCGTGATTTTAATGGGCCTGGGTCAGATTTAGGGTGCTTCTACCAAAAACAGTTATCTGAAATGTTAGCCTTTTGGCATGCATGAGCAGATGGGAATGGGCCTCATGAAGTTTCCCTATGAGCCCCAGAAAGAGCTGCAGTAGAAAAGACACACACAACACTCCTGTGTACTCCCAGTCTAATAGGGTGTGCCCTGAAAGCATCATAAGGTGAGACCTTCCTACTCTGAGCAGACAGGCAGGAAAACCATGTTTCACTTGTGGCTCCATCCACAGACATCAAGATGACAGGGCTGAACTTCAATGGACATGTATCCAATAGGAAGAGTATATTTATTTCCATGAGGCTTTGACAAGAGCAGAGCTGATTGGTCCAAAAAACAGACTCACTTAATCCTCTTTAGGGATGATCAGTATTTAAGAAGTGAATTGAAAGGAGAAAAATTTGGTTTTGGTGTTCAGTGAGTAATTATTAATGATGCTAATCTGTTTAATTATCTATGGGTCTTGTCTTTACCAGAAGGCTATTCCATTTTAGCTGATAACTTTGATACATTAAATCTCCTTAAGAGGAGAAGTTAATGTAAATGAATTAATTGTTTTTTATTTATATTCATTAATTTTATCTCCTTTTTGTTCCAGGCTTCTCTTTTCTTGGCACTAGGGATAATGTTTTCCCTAGTGAGCATTCCCTTGGTCATCTATGATTGGGTACAATCAGGAGGCAGTGCTGAAGGCCACTGAAGTTTACCTCCTTCTCAAAAGAAGACACCCTTGTTTGCTACACACCAAAATCGCAACCATCCATTCTGTTATCTAGTCCATCTTTTGTGAGTTTGCTCAAATCAAATCCAAATAATGATTATCCATACTGAAAATACTGTTATGAGTGTATTTTCTTGCAGAAAACAGGCCAGTTTTTTCAACGGGCATATCACTTGGTCACCCTCTACTGAATTATCAGATCAGCGCTAAGTCTGTGTTAATTGTCTGTGAGGCTTTATATATAGAGTGTTGCTCATAGGAATTAATCACAATGTTTCCCCTCTGCCACCCGTGAATTGAATTTTCTGTTGTTATCCTTAGCTTTTCAACCAGGAGCTCTGCTCCTTTAGGGCAGCAGCGCCTGTCATTATCAGTCCCAACTGGAGTGATGTCAGTTCCCTTCCCCCCCATCCCCTCACCCCTTCTTTTAGCCAAAACTCTGCCCTCCAATTGTACGCATCTGGTTTGTTGGTTTGTTCATTTGTTCTTGTTGCTGTTTTGTGCACCATTTGCCTCACTTGCTTAAGTGTAGCATTCTGGATATGGGCAAGAAAAGCACCACAAGAGCGTAAATGAGCATTGTATAAGTGTCCTAAATCTGGTGCTTCTCTCTGATGTTCTGGTGAGGGAGCCAGACCCAAGACTTGGCCCTTTCATGGTTTTGGGGAACAGACCTCTGTGTGTGTGTGTGTCTTCATGATGGGGTGCAGAGAGCAGGAGAAAGAGGGCAACCACCAGCAGCCACCATTCCCCTGGCACACTTCAGTTAGAGCTGGACCATAACTAGACTTTGACCTCAAACCATGAGTACTTGGGCCTGAAAAGAAGCAGACACTTTTCCATAGGAAGTCTGCATTTTCCTCAGCATTAAACTGTTTACTAATGCCCCACTTCTCTCTGAAAAAAATTACCAAGCTCCAGTTTTATCAAAATCTACACATTTAATCATACCTTATGCCTTTTCCATTCTGGGATTCGTTTGTGCATACTTTGTAGAGACCGGTTCCTCTGTTGTGTCTTATCCTCCTCCCACTTAAGTCAGTAGGGTTTTTGACAACAGCAGAAGCAGGATTTGACTCACCCTGCCAAACTACTAGATTTCTGATGGAAACTGAAATCTGTAACATTACTTTAAACAAACAGAAACACTTTTTATATTTAAAATTTTTCATTTACATTTCCCATCAATTCTCCATAATAGCTAAAGACATTCAAATACTACTAACAGGAACACTGTAACTTGCATCTGTTGTCCACAAAATAAGCATTTGCCTAATGCCTTATAGCTGTTGTAGAGAACTACTCGTAGAGACTTAAACGCTAAGCAGGTGATCGTTAACCATCCCTAGCAGACATCTTCTATTAGTGCACTGCCAGCAGCATAAACGTGTTCACTTTGTGTCATTTACCGTGTGAGCTAAAAAGTGTCTCAAAATATGAACCCAGCTCCCATTGAAAGAACCAGTGGCTAAAGGGAGCCCTGCGTCATGCCCAAGGGCTGAGTGATGCCCTTGGTATGCTTGAGCCATACCTGTCTGTCCCTGCGTTGTCCCCAGTAGCTGGTTCATTGCCGACTTCCATTGTAACTGTAACTCAGCTGCGGGGAACATGTCATTGCAGCTTGCTCTTTTTAAGGTTAGGGATGGAGAATTCAGTATCTTGGGATTTCTGTGAGCTATTCAATTGTATCAGTTGCCATTGCCTTGTCCTGCACAGCTTGAAGTCACTGAGAGTTGAGACCATATTGCTCTTCACAGGACCATAAATGTTGTTTTCTAAGGGTAACATCCAGAAAAGTTAGTTTGGGGCCTTCCTTGGAATTTGGGCATCAAGATGCAGAGTGTTCATGGTGCAGAAATTAAGCCTACTAACTTAATCTAGACTTCTAGATCTGTATCTGAGCCTAAACAGTGAGGTATGCAGCTCTGCTGATTCTCCACTGTGACCCAGAAATAAGGCAGAGTGAACTCTGCAGGCTGCCCAAGTCCTCAGAGTAGCACAGAAGCAAGAACAAAACTGGAATATTCCTCCTCCCCAGGCAAAGTGACCTGCTAGGCTGCAGAGCAGGGTTTCCTTATTCTGTCTTTCTCCTGGCCCCTCAGACCTTCACTCGCAGGGTTCCAGGAAGGTCTCCAGTGTGGCGTCCTTCCTTCCAATCACCTCCCAGCCCAACATTTGACAAACAAACTGCTGAGCTACTTGGGACCCCCAAGCTAAGGTCAATTGTGCTTTCCTGTGGCTGTTCCCAGAGCCCTTCCTGCCATGGTGCAGGTCACCAGTTCTCTGCACTTTATGAGACTGATCCCTGTCCCTATTCACAGAGAAGTCCATACCATTGCCTATAAACCCAGGTGTTAGTCAAGCTCCAGAGAGAAGAACCTATGCTTGGTTCCTATCTCCTCACAGTTCTTTCTAGGCATCTTCCCAGCCCAGGATGCAAGTTTGTGGCTTACCTGCCAGGTACCCAATCCTCTCTGGTCACTGCAGCAGGAGCTCAGCATCTCAGTCTGTTCTCTGACGCAGCTTGCTGGTGTTGCATTTCTGGTTTTGAGGTGCCTTATAACATCTCTGAATCTTATCCTAAAAAGCCTGACTCAGACCTGAGAATGCTATACACTGTTATCCTCAAGATGCTCCAGGGCTCTCCTGCTTTCCTCCCCTCTTTATCCTTCTACTACTGATTCCTTAGCAGTGCAATTTGTGCATCAGGGGGTTGTGAGAGAGGAGATCCTGGGAGCGACTTTCAAGCACCCACGTATGAGCTAGAGGTTTGATCTGGTACACAGGGTCCCATCAAGGTCACAACTGTGACAACTCCCTCCTACCTTACCCTCCCCCCACCCCCCAGTAATCAGTAGTCTTGTGTTTAAAATAACAACCAATGAGTTTTGACACTCAGCTTCCTTTGACTTGAAGGGCTGTTGGGTGACTGATTGCTCCTTGCATCTTCCCAAATCTCCTCCATCACTATCCCTCTTTCTCCTCTTTGCTATTCTACCTTCTTTTTCCCAGTTTATTTGTATACTGGAGTTTTATTGGATAAATAGGGAGAAGAATGATCTGGGTGTATGCATACAGTGAAATTACCCAAGGTACTGGACCATCAAAGCATATCTTAGATACTGAAAAATAGATACCCAAAATACCAAGTCTTTAAACAGACTTTGTTTCTGGGTCTCTGAAAAAAAAAAAAAAAAATTTTAAAAAAAGAAGGAATTTTGCTTAGACTGATTTACTGGCATCATATTTATAGATATTTATGGAAAGAAATCATGTGTTTATTGATGTCTGTGGTAATGAACGTGAAATAACGTGCTTTTTGTTTTCTCATCAGGTTTATACATTCTTAACAGAATGCAATAGACCCTGCTGTAACTGTCAACATCAGTGATGGATGACAATATTTGTATGAGGTTATCTGTAAAATGTACTGCTGTTATTCAGTTCATTTGGAATAGTGAACTTGTAGCCAACGATATAGGAGTCCCACATTTTAGCTAGGATTTTAAGAGCACAGTGAAATGCTGTAGGAGTTTCTCTGTTGTTAAATTAATAGGATCCAGAGTACCGTATCTACTTAGTAGGTGGTAGCATGCTTTCTTTTCATAGAGAGTTTATAACTATTGTGAGCACTGCAAATGTCATAGACTGGATGCAAAATTGCTCCTAATAACTACAACAAAATACTTTCAAATTCTCATTTGCCTAATAGCAACAATTGAGTGGTGAGGGAAAAGGAAGGACTAATTACAAGCAGGGGCTCCTAATAAAAGATGGTCTTGCTGCCTCTCCTGCTCCACAGGACATTGCAAAGAAAATACCTATGAGCTTTAAGCACCCTTATGGTTGCAGAATACATCTGCCGTTCTCTGTCCGATGGCAAACATGCCTTATCAGTAAAACGCAGTAAATTGTTATTTGGGAATAGTATCTTGGGAGTGGCGACCCCTCTGGGTGATGCTTGCTCCCAGTCAGAGGGCCAATGCCAAATCCTTTCGTAGGGCTGACATGGACTGAGTGGTGCCTGGCCCATGTGCAGGCCCAGGGCAGAATGGCCAGTCTCACCCTGCAAGGTCAGGGATGGGGATGCCCATCTGCTCCCAAGGGCTGTTTTCCTGAGCCACATACCAACCCATGGCTTGTGCTCCACTTGCAATAGGTCACACGTGCAACAGCAGGTTGGATGATACATGGGTTGTGTCTGTACATCTGCCTTACAGTGCATAAGCACCACAGCTCTCTCTGAGGTTAACAGTAACAATTAATGGTATCTCTAGCGTATCTTCAAATTAATATGTTTCTTTGCTTGAACCTTACATTAAGGCTAAAAAGCATCTTGGTCAAAACAAAACTCTCCATGTGGTGGTGTCCCACCTCCAGTCCTCCTGTCCCACCCCAGTGCCTGTAGGAGAAAGGCACAGCAGAATGTACTTAGCTCTGTCAGCAGCTCCACGAGATGGCTTTATCGCCTGACACCAAGGTGCTTTCTTAAACAATTCCCTAGAGCCCTCGGTGTCAGGAAAATCCTTATTTCCTATGACGTACACAAAGAATGTTTTATTTGTATCTAATGTAAGGATTTCTGTAACAAACTGTGAAAAAAAAAATTAATAAAAAGTACAGGACTGGTAAGGTCTAGAATTCACAAATTGTACACATGTCTATGTTTCTGGAGACAAATCTATGCAGTTGTGTTGTATTGTAGGAAATTTCATTTTTATGTACATATATATATTGTAAATAAATAGGATGCTGTATATTTTTGCAGTTGTTTATCCCCTATGATATAGAAGTGTTGAGATAGGCTCTGCATATTAAGAATAATTTTAATAGAAACACAAATACTTTAGCTTCTGTCTTAGCAAAAAGTATATCCTTTCCCTTCTACCAAGAGTTCACAAGTTAAATCCTAAACTTGAAATTATAATTACATTGCTAATGTAACAATAAAAAGAAAAATTAAAGGTCCAGTAAAATTGACAGGATTAATTCTAGTGCATGACTCCCTGTTTTCTCAACAGCAAGTTATCCAGTCTTCCTGCTGGGTAAAATATCTCCCTTGCAAAGGGCCCCTTTAGTACCCAGGTACCTCTTACCTCCTCAGCTGAGGTCAGGTGGTAGTACAGTGCTGAAAAGGCTTTCTGCAGAAACCAGAGCAAACTGCAGCCAGCAGTTGGAGCCAGCATTATGCCCTGTGGTATCCAGGCATGTATTTACCTAACTAGTACAAACAGAAGTCAGAGCAGGACTTCTGCATTTCCATTTTCAACCATCAGAAATGCCTGTAGCTCAGGAAAAAAAAAAAAAAAAGGTACTACAAGACAGGGGTGGGCAGCACCCAGAGCAATTCGTGCCATTTCTAACCCGCTCCCTTCCCACAGAGTCCTGCAGCTGCTCCTCCACCCCAGACCCAGGCACACTGCTATCCTACGACCAAAACACCCGAGGCTGACGAGAGCATCCCCAGCCAGAGAATGGGCAGAGGACAGTATTTTGGTTGTGGGATAGCTGTGTGTCCAGGGGTGAGGGTGATGGGAGGAGAGGGTTGCATATGTCCTGAGAGTGCCTCCATCAAGAGCCTTGCATAAACTTTCTCACTGGTAAAGCACATAAACTTGTTTTGTCGAGATTGCTGAAAAACAGAGGTTGAGAAATGCATCTAAAAATAATTGGGGTTTTTTTTACATGTTTACTTTATGGTCTTTGATCAAAATGAAACTTGAAATAACATTTGTTTTCACCATGAGCACAAATTTGAGGAAAAACCTATATGCAGTCACTTCTACAGAGCTTTTTCAAATTAATACAAGTGTACATTTTGTTTTCAGAGTTATAGCCAACAAAATATAAACTGTAAAGGTATTTTTCCACAAGACTTGAACTTTAACTTGTTTATAGAAACCTGTTTCTAGTGTCCCAAGGTATGTTAAGGCTCACCCAGATCCAGTATAAACAGTACTGTCTGAATGATGTATGCTTGATACGAGCTTGTCTCTAATAGATCGTTGAAGTGAGTCATTGGTAATATTTTGCTCCTGCTACCATCACCATACTTTGTGCTGCTCATAGCCAAATAAACGATGCAGTTTTTCAGTTTCTGTGTGTAAATAAATAAAATTAAAACAAAAAATGTATTAAGTTCTATAATCTCTCTGTTACCTCTATAGTTTTTAAACATTAAAATTGTGATCTAAACTTACATTGGGGCCATACTCGTTCTTTCAAAGGGATGACTACATATCATTAAACAGTACATGTTCCCCACTCTTATGCAAGTATTTTCAGAGAACTCAGAGCACTCAGCTCTTGCAAAGCCAACTATATTAGACTAGGTGCATTATATAGAGCAAAACATCAATAGATGGCTATGGAACATTTATAATATAGAGTTTTCAACACAGTTTTAGAGGGTCTGAAGCCAAGGCATGTGGCCACCACAGACTGGTGTTGCTGAAGATGACAGCATTTCTCAAGCCCACTGCTTGATTTTGCCTGCTTGTTAAAGGCTGTCCAAGTGCTTTCCAGTCTGTTTCAGGGTCAGGCAGTTTACCTTTCAGTCCTGCTGCTAAGAGTTGGGTTTGAGTTCAGATACCAAACTGGTGCCTGGAGTGGCTAAACCCCTGCCAGACCTCTGCTATGGAAGGAGAAGCCATTAGCAAATGGATGAGGATACCCCAAACCAGTAATACCTTAATCATCCCCAGCTAGATCTGTCTCTGTCAAAGCCTTAAAGGGTCTGGAAAGTGCTAACTGTTTGCCTTTGACTGTTAATTTTACTGGTGCTTAGGTTGTAGTTATCACTTGCAAAAAGACCTCTTGGCCAGAGTCCTAGCCATATGACTGAAGAGCTTACTTGACTGAACAGGACAAGTACAGCCAACACCTCTATGGCACAGCTCCCTGGGCGCCTCTGCAGGAAAAGTGGTGGGAGGATTTAGGTATCAGAGGATCCTTGGCAAACCTTTGCCCTTTTCTGCAAACCCAGGGAAATATCTTGAAGCCATAATCCTGGAAGCACAGAGGTACAAGCTTCTGTGCTAACCTGGTCTAATAGGCTCTCCTGTTTGGCATACCATTTGCACCCACTTCTCTACCCAGCTAAGCTTAATCATCTCATAGCCATACCTTAAGACAGGAGCATGAGTTATGGAGTGAAGGAAAAAAGAGGAGAAGCTGTAGTTCTTTTTTTTTATTCCTTGCTTGCAGAGATGACAACAAACTTCTTTTGTCTTCTGCAGTACACTCTGATAGCTTCACCTGAAGCTCACCTAAAACCGGGCAGCCAAAGCAAGAACCACCAGCATCCTTTACAGCCACACTCTTCTGCCTTTGGCTTGACATGGTCTTGTATCCCCAAAGTCAGCCAGATGTCCAAGTCCATCTGACCAGTCCCTACTTGGGAGTAGAAAACAAATATTAAATTACCATTTCCTAGGGCAAGAGATGCAGCACTGTCTGAAGGAAGAGATTCCCCCATATGATTCAAGTGGGGTCTTATCTGACTTAAATTGATGTGAAATTGCAGTTAGTCTTCAGGCTGAAGCACAAATTCAAGCCTCTGTTAAGTTGTGTCATTCCCCACTATATCAAGAGCTGGAAGTAAGCACTCATGCCAACTTTAAGTGTGGAGGAAGTGGAGATGGTAGGAGCAGGGACAAGTGGTAAATCCATTTCCAAGCCTTTCTAGCCACAAACTCAGGATAAACTGAACATGGGTTTTTCTTCTTACACCCTGTTCTCCTGTGACCCATGCAGGACAGCAGTATCATTTGCTGTGCACTTGGCTGAGTTAGCAGTCTTCGGATCTTAACACATATCCCAGTGCAGTTAGACAGAAGTTTTCAAGCAGCCTGGCATCTGTGTTTTGCGAATGTTAAGTGCTGTGCATTTCTCTTTCAGCTTAAGAGTTATGGAAAATGGAGACTTTTAAAGCTGTTGGTGTTACACTGCTAAAGGCCACAGCACTGGCAAGGAACGGTGCTGTTGGCTTAGTGTGACCTGGTCTTGCCATGGCTCATTGCTTGAAAAACATGAGGTTATTTGGATTCTTGGAAAAAGATGTCATTCGATTGAGGCTTAGAGAATAGGGATAGAAAAATAAACTGCAACGAGCTGGATTGGCACAGGCCAGTCCTGTCTGAGACCCAATCTGAAGAGCAAAGCCACCTTGTGAGGCTGATGGTGGTGCCTGGCCAACAGCCACCCTCTTTGAGATCCCAGTGCTATAGGTCAGTGGAGGCTGCTGCCCTGGAAAAATGGAGGAAAGCATATCATTAACAGGAGTCAGAAAGAACCATGGAGACAAGAACCACATCCTCTCCTTGGAAAATGCCACTTGGCTTAAAGTCTCAGGTCCTTTGCCCAGAGATAACTAGAACCCCTTTCTCCTGCATGCTACATTCCCTTGGGAGAGTGTTTGCCCAGAGGTCAGCAAACATTAAGCACTGTCTTCTGGCCAGTTATGAAAACTTTGTGAAATTCACCTTAGTTTTTGGTGTCAATCAATACTTCAGAATACTTTGAATATGCCAAGCATTGACCATGCCCATGACATGCTCCCATGAGCTCTTCCTTCCTGGACACCTCCTGGGATCCATCCTTGGGGAAATTCCCAAAAGTGATTCTTTCCAAATCACATTGTTTTCCCAGCTGTGTTCACATAAGCTTTGCAAAGTCTAGACCATCCCCATTACTGCCTGTTACAAACCTTCCCCACAGTCCAGGCAAAGCTTCCGGGTCACTTCATTTAGGAGCGGTTTGCTCAACCATTCCCTTTGCACAGCACCGGATGGCAACAACCCTTGTGCAGACATGTCCAACAGTGATTAGAGAGATGGAAAACAAGCATCAGATGCAGGAGCATCCACAGCTGCCAATTCCCCTATCCAGGCTTGTGCTGTAAGCTCATACTGGTGAGCAGCTGATGAGGATGAGGGGAGAGGGTCTGTTGGTCAGATGACTCCCCAGCCACTGGGACCACCTCTCCAGAGCTCCTGGAAGTGTAGTCTGCCACAGAGATGCAGTGCTCGGCAGCACTGACACAGGATTCAAACACGTCAAAGATAAAAAAAGCAGTTGTTCTACCCCAGGTAATTATAAGGAAGCATAGTGGAGTTAGGCGCCAAGGTATTGGAAAGTGTTATGATAACAAAGAAACTCATTAAGAGGGTGGAGAAATTTTTACAACGTGAGATCAGATTAATGACCTGTACAATGGCTGCAGTAAAAACAGCAGCATACAGATGCTACAACATTTGTAGAACACATTTCTTCAAACCATAACCAAAGCCTGTAATTTACTTGGATGTTAAAAAAAAAGAAAAAAAAAAAAAAAAAAAATTTATACTTCCACTACCAAACCCACTTCTTCAAGCCTCTAAATTCCCCTGGGCCTGGGTCCAGTAAACATTTCCACATAATATTTCTACCTTGAAAGATGGATCTCCTATTAATTTTCAGATACCATTTGTAGATAAAGAGAGAAGTACCAGATGCTGGAGAAACAACTTCCCTGACATAACGAGGAATTATATATCTCTTGCAATTAGATCATCACAAAAAAAAAAGGAAAACAGACATCAGTCTGCCATTCTCACATCCAGTGGCATTTAAACAATGAGCATGGTCTCTGTTACTACTACTGGCAGGCCTCCAGCAGCACTTTGAAAAGGCAGCATGGCCTCCCTGTAAATTGATAAACAATCTTGTTGAGCAACAGGCACAGGAGCATTCCAGCTTTTGTTAAATTTTGACTGGAGTAGAGCACTGCTTGGCATCTTTCCAGGCAGAACAAACAGGGTCAACTTCTCTGCTTTCAAGAGGAAGATTATTTTAACCAGAATCTACAGTCCCTGCAGTTAACGAATAAAACCCAAGAATGTGGGCACTAAGAATTGCAGAAATTGTTTGTTTTCTTGAAGAGTTAGTGAAACAGTCAAACTCAGTTGACAATTAAAAAAAAAAAGAAAAAAAGAAAACAACAACAACAACAAAAAAAAACTGAATAGCCAAGTCCTAGCTGTGTTGATGGCTTTAACACACTCAATATCACTACCAAAGCTGATGTATTATCTTCACTGGGAATACAGAGTAAGATTTGACCACTGGCTGCACCATTCAGAACCAATCTAATACAGAGAGGGAATATTCTTGCCCCTGGTCTAAGCCAAGGAATAAAGAATAGCCTGGTATCTTTTGTACAGAGCTGCTAATGCCTGCCAAGATGCAGAGACCGTCGAGGGAGTGGGAAATGTGCTCAGACACATGCGTGCCACCTAATTATCTTCCTTCATCCAGTGCTTAGGCATGGCCCTGCCTGCTTCAGATCACACCAGGGCAAACTCAGCTCTTGGTGGGACTTATTGTCTGGTCAGCCGTGAGGAGGAACTTCCTCCTCACGGCTGACCAAAGCATGAGTTTGCCAAGCAGAAGATGCACCCCATGCAGTTTGTAAACCCCATGTAGGCAGCTAAAGCCCTTGGCACTGCAAAACAACAGGCAAACACATTACCAACATCTTGACTTCTCTGGGGACAGTCTCACTGTCCTAAAAGAGAGGATAATTATAAATCATTTTATTCAAGTAAGAACGTGTCTATGTTTACATTACAACCCTCTATCAAGCACAAGCAACTACTGGTCCTGTTTACTGCAGAAATAACCCATACTTCCTCTGAGGGCAGCTGAACACCGCACATAGGGCTCAGGATAGTTGTCTAAAATTGGAAAGCTTTTTTTGATTTTGGTATTTACAAACAGCCCAGATGCCAGTAAACAAAATAGGTCAAAACTAATAGCTAGAAAACACCTCTTGCAACATGCTCTTTACCCACCCACCCCACTTACCTCTAAGGAAACACTGTGGTTAGCACAGCTGAGTGATGAAAACAACACCCACAAAGAGCAGGACTCATTGATGTCAGCTCTGAGAGGTGCACTTTTTACAAGGGGACAGACAGGAGGAGGTCATTTACCCACAAGAAGAACATGCAATGTTTCCAACCCCACTACTTTATAGGTGCTGTTTCAGTGGACCTCTGTAAGTGCTCCACCAAAGGCAGTATTGCCCCAGCACACAGCTGGTAACACCTCTGTTACCCACGCTGCCAGGGAAGTATTAACTTTGGGATGTCCTATGGCTCAAAGCTGCAAAAGAGATTTCATGAGTCCTCGGCCATGGAACTCCCTGGTAAATTTTCAAATATCAATTTGCTGATATAGGATTCATATTTTACTGGTTCCAACCTAGGTAAGAAATGGAAAATTATCTAAACCAATTATGTAAAAGATGTGAAAAATTAATAAAAGAATTCATAAAAAGCCCGGGAAATAAGCATCAAAGGATGTCAGTGTTGCCTTGCTGAGGAAAACATTTTTAAGGAATCAAAATTATCACAATGAAGATGTAGGAGCTCCAGGTCTAGGTCCATGCCAACATTATTGCAAATCTCAACTGAGAATAAAAATAAAATAAAATAAAATAAAATAAAATAAAATAAAATAAAATCAAGTTGCAAGTGCAGGTGTAAAGCTCAGTGAAACCCCAGCTAATGCATGAGTCCCAAGATGTGAGGAGGTAGCCAACACAGCCAGTCATGGCTATTGAGAATTGCACAACTGGACAACAGAGTTTTTTCTGTTCTTGTGGCAACATTATTTTGAATATGCACTCATATTTCTAAGTGTTCCTTTAGCTATTGCTGCTCTTCCTCCTCCTCTACACAGTCAGTTGAGCAAAACCATCATTAGTTGTATGATTTTTTTCTTGTGGACTACACATGCAGACTAATCCCTGACACAAATTTATCATTCTTATCCAAGTCAAGAGGTAAATCAGCATGGGCACCAGCAGTTCAGCACTAAATCCATGGGCTTTGCAGCAGTACTGCATTCTATAGAAAATACGTATGTGCTGAGCTCCAGTGAAACTGGGTCACCAAAAGTATTTCCTTCTGCACTGTTGTTTTATAGATGAACACAGAGAAACTGAAGTGTTTACTCCAGTGTATAAGCTTCTGATGATCCATGGAAGAAATCCATCTTAACCAACAAGGTAACAAAGGGCAACCACAAGTCTCACTGGGACTCACAGCATTTTTCACAGAGTTAGGTCACGAAAAAGACAGATACCTCATATTTTGTTTCAACATCTGAAAAAAAGTAGCCATTCCACAAGTCTAATTTCTTTGTGTCATTCAGCACCCCAGCTCACATTGCTTGGGATGGCCTTAATCTATCTGCAAGACACTGGGTGCCTGCTGCTTTTCCTGTTTCAAGTCAGCAGATGGTGCTTTTAGAAGGACTGTCTTCTATCTCTGCTGCATTACAGTCAAAGGAGAAAAGAGAAGTTGGCCAGAAGGCTCCTTTACTTGCTGTCCTGCATTTGAGGGCCTCAAGGAGGACAGGGGAAGAGAATAAGGTAACTCCATTTATTTGTAACTCCCTTTTTAATGCTTCTGCGCTTTTCTGACTGACTCAGACTCTGCCCTGTGGTTGGGATTCAGTGTCAAAACATAAGCAATTTGAATGAATTCTAATAATATTATTCATAATATTTTTCATAATATTGTTACATTATAATAATTCAGAAAATCTGCATTGTTTATATTCTTTAAATGTGCATTCTCTCTGTCTCTTTATTGAAATTTATCATTTTTTCTTGAGTTTTTATAAAGAACCAGAGCATTTTCATGTACTTTCTCTCTCCCCCTTGCCCAGGCAGTGTAGACAGAGCTGAATTTTCATGGGGGAAGCTCAGACTTGAAGGTCCTCTTCCCCACACACTGGGGCAACCCAGGGACCCTCTCTCTGACTGCCTGCTTTTAGGGGCTGGGCAGAAAGAGCAGAGATGGCTTCTTGGCCACCAGATGATTTCTCACTGTCAGATGACAGGCTCGCTGAACCATTCCCAAACTCATGGGGACAGTACTAGGAATGGACATCCTGCCTGTCATCCACCCCATTCTATTCTTGCCATAATAAGCCTTTAATTTTTCAGTCATTGCCTCTGTGCTTCCGAGGCACTGCTAGCTGCCTGGCTCCTGTAACGCCGAATGGAGCAAAGCACAGGGACAATGTGCTCACTCACACCCATAACCACTTACACTGACCTTTTGCTGTTACTGAGCTATCCTCTCCCTGGGGAACTTGTGGCCTATTTATAAGGGTTTGCGCTGCTGCACCATAACCCAAGTGGCATCAACAATGCTTCCATTTGACACCTGTACTTAAGGCATCCTGATATTACAATAACAATAATAAAACCCAGATCTTTGCAGCTTTTATGGCTCCTTTGTAATAACTAAGAACCAACACAAGCATTATTCTAACATCTGTTTTACTGAATAAACCTTGTCAGAAGCATTTTAACTTTATCCCAATTGATTGGTGATACCCAATGTGCTTCATAAACCTAGCAAAACTCAAAGCAATTTGAATCAAATTAAGAGGTGTTCAATGGATAGTCATATGCAGGGGAAAGCACAGGGGGTTGTTAGTCCCAAGCACGTAGAATTTAGCCAATATGGCTTTCCTGGTATATTGTCACGGCAAGTGACAACACAAAATTGATACTAGGCAGAAGACCAGCAGAAGATCTGCAAACACCATAAAGGAGTTGGCTCTCTACAGTTGTCTTAGCTGTGCTTCCTGCAGTTTGTTATAACATCACTTGCACATGGAAGCAGATGGTGTGCTACGTATCAATTTACTATGCCTCTCTTTCACAGATTCTTTTTCAGCTCCGTCTGTGCATTTTTATTCAAAAGGGGACCATATGGTCCCTGTGAGGTAGTTTATAAATAATTGTATATTTACAGTAGCAATCGAAACCAGAGTCACATGCTTACCTTCAGAAAGGCAGCTCAAAGTCACTAGGTACTATAGGGTTTGGAAAGATTTCCTTGGTACAGCATAGAGATACACAATGAATAATTAAACAGAAATTGATTTCACATGGCCTTCCTGATTACATTTGTTCTGCTACTGCTGCAAAACACAAGATTTCTAATAAGAGCTGGTCGAAGAGAGACAGGGCTGTACACACTCCAACAGCATCACCTCCATCCATCATTTGCAGGTTGGAGCAATGATCCCATGCCCCCACTCTGCTGGGGGGCAAATTAAGCTTTTAGTGAAGGATGGCCTAGGAAAGATGGTGTTGTCTCACCAGGAGGGCCTCCTTGAAGTCTGCAGGGGCTGATTTGAACACCTAGCTCAGCCCTTCCTCCAGGAGAGCAGTTTTTGAGGTGCAGCTAGTCGAAGGGCAGCAGGTATCTAGGCAGCACCACTTCCCCAGACACATGGAGGAATAAAGGCTCTTGCAAATGACTGTCACACTAGTGCCTCCTTCTGCTCACCCTCCCCCCTTCCTTCCCATGAGCCTGTCCACCACACCTTAGTACAATCTCTGCTAAAAAACTGTCTGAAAAAACAAGACCAAAGTTATTCATGTAAAAAGCAAGCTTTTTCAGCGTAGCAGGGATTGAATTAGGGGCCAGTTCTGTCCCCACCCCACCCCCAATATTTTCAGCACAGCCCTCATTTTTGCACATAAAGAATGAAAGACAAAACTGCATGTGTCCAGTATCAAGGGAGGGTGTGCAAGGTCAGATATCCCAGATATTTGGTCTCCTCACTGGGGATAAATTGCCAGAAGAGCTCAACTCCTGCTTAAGTCAATAAATAAGAGCACATTTTTAAGAAGTGCCTCACATTGCTATTACTGGCCAGGATATGTCAGTGAGAGCACTCTTCTGGAGAGTTCAATATCTCTTTGTAAATCCTGACTACTCATTTGAGGTAACTCGCAATGCCGAAATAAACACAGCATCCTCATTCCCTAATCCCACACCTTCAGCATAAGATCCAGGCTCCTCTGGTCATGGGCAATTCTATAGTCCAATTCCTTCCTCATTCCCTAACCCCCTGGCACAATTGTTTTTGTGTGTCTAAGAATTAATACCGGATAAAAGTGAAAATAAATGTGATTTAATCTAGTCAGCAACATCATAATTCTCTTTACTTTCCATTCTCTATCACTTGTGTTGCTGATGGGTAACGAGATTTGCTTTTCATCACAATCCTCCAGGCTGATGCCCAAGAAGAGGGCTATGGGCTGTGATTTACTAAGCTGGGAGGCAGGATTAGGTGGGTTATGTAAACAAGAAAGCAAAATCAATCATGAACAAAATTTAGACTCATTTCAGTGTTGTGTTGAACCCTGCCCTCACCCCTTCAGCTTGATGAAAAAAAATTGCAGAGATTTGTACAACAATTTGAGAAGTGGCTTTCAGGAACTCTCCCTCCTAGTCTTTTCCAGCTTGGATGTTCACACTGCCAGATGCTCATGGCATCTTTTGCTTCAGTTATCCAGCATGTTCATCAGTACCACATGCAGCAATGTGTGCCGATGTGTTTATCTCACACAAGGATGAAAGAAAAGTAGAATACTTGCAGCCCCAGCCACAAGTAAACCTGAACTTGGGCAGGCAGTGGTTTTCCCATGGAGCACATTGTGACTATGGGGACAAGCAAAGTCAGCCCTAAGCTCACAAGAAGTGACTGTGGGGATGGCACGTGGTGGGAAGTGGAGCAAACTGGGTTTGCAGCATTGCAGAGTCATCTCCTTCAGAGATATTGGGCCTTTGTGGTGCTCCAGATTGTCTTCAGAAAACTAGAAGAGGCATTGCCTGAAATTGCCAGTATGTCGACACTTCATGAGGTGTTAACAGTATGATCTTCTCACTGAGAGTGTGAGGAGGGATGCCTGCCTGTGAATCCAACACAGCTGCCATCTGTCCTGCCCTTCCCTGCGCCTCTGGTAGGTCACCCTGAAAAAGCACCTGAAGTAGTGTGAGCTTCTGTGTGGTACGACACCCACCAGGGACTCAGATGGTATCTTCCCCACTGCTGGATGTAAGCTTTCTGGCCACTTTCCTTATTTAAAAGGTGAAAAAGAAGTTTTGTTTTTCATTGTTTTTTTCTTTTTGAGCTTGACAACCTGACTGTTCACAGTAACAGAGTTAGGTACAGATTAATGTGTTTCCATTATCAGGACTAATGTCTGACTCCACAAAGTTATTTAAGCTCCTAAAAATAAACATGAGCATCAGGCTTGCCCTAGATTTCCAAACTGAAATGTCTCTGAAGACCTGGGTCTAAGTGGCCATGTCACTAAACTCATTAAACTAATTATATACAGAAGGCTACCAACTCTATAGACTAATCAGTTAAAAAATAGATATTGATTTTTTTGCTAATTGTTTTTATTAGCAATTATTTTGTTTTTATTTATTATAGTCTTTCAAATTCTTTTTTTCCTGGTGGGATCCCCTTAGATGTTCCAGTGCAATGCTCAGTACAAATACAGTGCACCAATTCTGTGCTTCTGCAAAAGATACAGATGGTAAAGCTGACATAAAAATAAGAAAGATAATTTTTTGTCTAAACTAGCTCACTGTGATAAAATGAGCAAGTAGAATAGCAAAAAATACTGATTTTTAAAAAGTGTTACTGCTTCATATAATCTACAGTATTATTGGTTTAGCAATCCTACCTTTAAAGGTATAGACTCATTTTTAAATATACAGGATGACATAGTATGCTGTTGCAAATAATAATTTTACTGATTTCATCAAAGTGGATTTAATTTTTGTTAAGTGACAGTTGGATCCAACAGTATCTCTCCTCTGTTTTTAGCTTTCCTCCAGAACTCCACATTGTCCCTGGCATCATAAAATGACACCTTCCACAAAGACAAGAAATTCATTGACTTCATATTCTAAACAAGCCATTGTTAAAATAAATGGAGGTCTCTTAACTCTTAACAATGGTGATGGATCTGACCTCTGCGGGTGGGACTTTCATTATGCCTACTGTTTGAGAAAGTACAGTATTGTAATAATATTATTCATTGCATACCAAGAGTTCCATCAAAGTCTTGACAATCCCAGGAAACGATGCACATCCTCACTTACAGTACTGCTGAAATGCTAAATATGTCCGGTCATATAAAGCCTGATCCTGTGAAGTTTTGGCATCGCTGCTTACTAGGAACTAACACCACCTCCGGCCATCCCTTTCCCTACGGGACAGTCATTGTGCTCAATCACAGGTTGCCACCTTTAGCCCTCTCTAAAAAAAGGATAACTGGGATAAAATTACAGCAAAAAAACAAGTGGTATTGCTGCTGTACATCGAAGTGTTTGTGAGGGATGGGAAGGAAGAGGGTGAGTAAATGGTTATGCGGTGGGGAAAGCCAGGGAGGGACTGGTAATTTATAGCCTTAAGAGGACAGAAGGACTTGCTGGAGAGAGGGAGATTGCAACGTGACATAAAAGCCTGCAGTATCCTCAACCAGCTCGAGTCTAAACTGGAGTTCCCAGCCACGAAACCGTCCTCTCCAAGGGTGACTTGCTGCCACCTACCGCTGAGGGCTCCAGCAGCGAGCGGCGAGGTGTCACCAGTGGAAAGACCCATCGGGAGCCGTAAATCCCTGCACCTCCTTCAAACGATGTGGCTAATCGATACTTGCTTGATAAATCATTTTCAATCTATTGCATCACAGTGAACAGAAAAGTTGTCTGAAAGGAGCTGCTGCAGAAATTTTCTTTTTTTTTTTTTCTTTTTTTTTTCTGGAAATACAGGATGCTGCTGTTCAGTTGTACTTCCCAGCCACTGATAGTCCACAAAAATAATTACAGCCTTATTCTGAGTCACAGGCTGTGTTTTAAATCCTGTTGAAATACTTTTTCGTGTGGAAATTAGTCACAATGTTCAAGCATCTAAAATTTAAACTTTCCCCCTAATCTTATGTTTTCATTGCAACAGTTGGGTCTGTAGCTGGGATCCTGTGCCTGATGGTGTTCACTCCTGCTATTTAGCTTTGCTGAACAGCTTCCTAAATCTCTTCCCTGTTGAGAACTGGTGGGATTTTTTTGTGTGTTTGCTCTCTAGTTAGAAGCCTAATGATCACTTATGTCTGGAAGATACCAAGCAGAAAACCTGCCAGCAGTTTGGAAGGCAGCATCTCTTGTCCCCAAGCCAGGAGGAGCAGCTCTCGGATTGCTTTGCCCTTCCTTTCCTCGAACTCAGCACCACCATGTGGCTAGTTGAGTTACTTTGCATCTTCTGCCAACCCCACTAGTGTAACAGCTGTTTGGTGGCTGCTTTGCAGAAGCTGGACTAGGAAGGTTATCTGAAGGGATTTTCCAACAGCTCATCTTGACTCTTACTTGGCAAAGAGGCCCTATTCAAGAGGATTTTGCAGCCTTTCCCACAATTATGTAAGTAATTGAAGCTTGAGAAAATATAGGCACACGCAGCAATCTTATACACAGGTTTTGTTTCCATTTAAAATTTTCAATAATTATTAGACAGTCCAAAGTTGAATAAAAATCCACATTTTCCCTCAAAAAAATAAAGATCTTCTTTACTAAAACTCATGTAGAAATCCCCACAAACTACTGCCCACGAAATGTTCCCAGGAGCTGTGGGGCCCTGTGTACCAGCTGGATGATAGTTGACCCCCTGCCACATGCAAGCCCAAGGGCCCAGCTTCCTTCAGGGACACCTCAAGGACAGCCTCTGCAGTAAGCAAGCTGGCACAGCTTCAAGGGGCATCACAGGAGGGCTGTGTCCCCCCTCCCACCACAAAAAAAAAGAGAGCATCCAGAAGCCAGCAGCTGTCATGTAATAAATTAATCCCACCCTTAAAGCAGCCCCCTCCCCATTCTTGAAGACCTTTTGGAAAAGTTACTGGCAAGCAATGGGAGCAGAATACTTGCTTTCATGGGAAGCAGTGCACTCCAGTCCACTACACCACCAGCATCCCACATGAGCTGATATGTTGATGATGTGTTAGGGAAGATGGCATCAAGAAAATGCTACCTTTGCAGGGCCAGAAATTTTTCAACCTATCCAGCTTATTCTGTAGGGATTGGCTGAGTGCAGAGCATCCATCACATCTCTGCTGGAGAGGTGCAGTCTCAGTGCTAGATCTCATTTTTGTTAAAATTTTATTTGGTGTCTCTTTAGCACTTCTACTATAAACTCTAAAGCAGCTGGAAGAGGTTGTTGGTCAAAAATAAACACCCTTATACTACGTGCTTAAAATGTTCCTTTTGAGCAGTGTATCCCAATACTTGAAACATAAGGTTTGTCACACCTCAGCTATAGATTCAGACACACTTTTAATGACTCTTCACATGAGCTAGTATTATTAATAGCTACAAAAATTATAACATGCTGCCTCAGCAGAAACATGGCTGTTTTATTAAAACTTTATAACATTTCCTTCTCACTAACCTGGGAGGATGGCATTTATGTGATTTACTTAGCTCTCTAGCCTAGCAATTCAGAAATTTATAAAGCAGCTCATCTAATTTGATAGCATTTTCTCTTCTTTTTTTCCCATACTTGCTCAAAAGCAGTTTGGCAGAAAAGGCCCTGGAGGTCCTGGTGGACACCAAGCTGAACATGAGCCGGCAAAGTGTCCTTGATGCAAAGAAGGGAAATGGTATCCTGGGCTGCACTAGGCAAAGTATTGCCAGCAGGTCAAAGGAGGTGATCCCTCACCTCTGCTCAGCACTGGGGAGGCCACACCTGGAGTGATGGGTCCAGTTCTGGCCTCCCCAGTACAAGACAGATATGGAGCTGCTGGAGAGTTTCCAGCAAAGGTCCACAGGGATGATGAAGGGACTGGAGCACCTCGCATATGAGGAGAGGCTGAGAGAGCTGGGACTGTTCAATCTATAGAAGAGGAAGCTCAGGGAGGTATCATCAGTGTGTACAAATACTTGAAGGGAGGGTGGTGCAGAGGCTGTTTCCAGTGGTGCTTAGAGGCAGGATCTCAGGCAATGGGCACAATCTGAAACACAGGTTTTCTCTGAATATCAGGAAACACTTTTTCACTGTGAGGGTAACTGAGCACTGACACAAGTTTTCCAGGGAGGTTGTTGTCCCCATCCTTGGAAATATTCAAAAGCCATCTGGACATGGTCCTGGGCAACTGACTTTAAGTGGCCCTGCCTGAGCAAGGCAAGGTTGGACCAGATAATCTCCAGAGGTCCCCCCCAACCTCAACAATTCTATGATTCTGTAACCTCTGTCCAATAAAAAAATGGATACACAACCATCTTGTACAGGTCACAAGTATGAACAGCACACACAGATATGAAGGGTGATGGCTCACTAAGGAGCTGCTGTGGACAACTGCTGGCAGTTATCTGTAGGCACTCCACCAAAAAAGGTCTGCAGTAACAGCAAGGTATTGGGGGAAGAAGATAACTAAGACAGTGTTGGTTCCTTTGATAGCTGGCTTAGATCCCTGCTGATTTCTGACATGACACAATAGTTGCAACCTAGTCACTCTTTTTATCTCCTGGGTCCATTGAAGACACAATGGCTTTTCCTTTCAGACGCTATTCCAAAATTTCTTTCACCTCTGTGTCCCATGAGTCTTGCTTGGGTGACAGGTTTGTATTGTGACAGTCTCAGTTCCCCCATGCAGAGCTGAGACCCCACAGCATGTGGTGTCCCCCACAGCTCAAGGGCCCCGTGACTGCAACAAAAGAGGCCTCAGAAGGTGCCTAACTCACTGAATTCCTATTGCGAAGGTTACTTCAATGTTTTTAATTCTTATTTACAGGAGTGAAGGTGCTTACAGCTTTGGTTAGATTTTCTTCTAGAATTTTAAATTCCAAATACTAAGAAACCTCAGCTGGAAAAAGCCCCCCCAAAAAAATCCTAGCTTAACTGCTGAAAATAATTTCTTTTATGTAACCAAAGGTGAACAAAATAAACCAAAACAGTCGAGAAAAAACCCTCAGTCATGCGATGACAGACCTAGGAAACAATTACATTTGTGCTTAATTATATATCCTGCGAGTAATCTCGGCAATTCGATAAAAGTTTTCACAGTGCATAAACTTAAGCACCTCCTCCAGTCCAGCCTGGACAGTGGCTGCAATTGCTTGAGCATGGTAACATTAACAACTCCTCCACCTATCTGCCATTTTCCATAATGTTAACCTGAGCAGCTGCAGAGAAGCAGAGGCTCTTTGAAGTGCAATTTTGGGGGAAGTGCCAGAAATTATTTATTTCAACAGACTTTCAAACATACTGTACTATTATTACTCCTAGAGTGTATTAAATGGGATGTACTTTTAGTAGAATGGGTGCTTATTTCTTCATTTGGATAAAAAGATCATTTATTATGCACTAAAAATACACCAGTGGTATTATATGTGATTAAGGGATGGTCTTTTTAGTGGTGCCCTTATTAGCAAGTCTGCTATGAAAAATGTGTTTATTAGATAGCTAAGAACACTTCAGTTTGTATTGGACCATTAGCTAGCAACCTCATGGGTGACTCCACTGCTGTTTCTGGGTGATCAGCTGGGGATTGCTGCCTAGGGACTGTAATAACATAGCCCAGTTTGGGTGCAGTAAATAACCAATGTCCAAATTATATTGTCAGCTTGAAGTATTTGATAATAATACAAAGAGAAATGACTGCTTGGAAAAGCCGATGATGGTGATGCTGGCATTGATGTAATTCATGTGAGCTGCACAGCAAACAATCTGAAGTCTGAAATTATTTTTTTTAAAGTTATGGCAAAGTTTTGTTCTTATTTTAGTCACTTGGATTATTGCGTATTGTGCTTAGAACTGGACATTTGCTGAAGGTATTTAAAGAAAGAGACAATTCTAAAACTAGTCAAAAGAAATTAATAGAAGAAGCAGTCTGAAAGTCCCCTGAAAATGTGCCCAGCCCCTGAGAGCGGCTGCCTCAGAGCAACTCCTCTTTTCACTTGTGTGATTCTGAACTACATTTATGTTTTCTGCCTTCTCTGAAGAAGACCCAAGCAAACAACACAAATGGTGGGATGAACAAACCGATTTGGCAGACTCGGTCTTACTGAAAAAATGACATGAGCTATCTCAAAGGAGAAACAATTGAGTAATATTCTCTTCCCTTTTCACTGCCTTACCAGCTCTACCAGCACTACCAAAAGTGAACATGGATCATCTCCTGACCTTTCTTGGTGTTTCCAGACAAGCTTGATTGACTCACGTGGATCAATTAAAGAGGGTAGTACTATCTCTAGTTATCTGCTTTTCCCTTTTGCTGATCATTACCACCTCATAACAGGCAGCTAAATCAATGTATATTTATGTAAAGAACCATCAGTATGGGATTTATATGTTGATTTGTTGTGGTGGGTTTTTTTCCTGAAATAGAAAGCTTCAGGTGAGGGACATCTTAGAGAGGAGGGGAAGGTAATGTCTTTTGGTAAGAACAGATGGACATTTTCTGGAGCTGCTGCTCTACATCATATTCTTTTAACTTCTCATGAATCATGACTAGATGGCATGGTAGGTTGGATTTCAAATGCTCCTCTTCATCCTCCAGTTACTGCCATAGAATTATGGATACAGAATTCCTCAACAGGGGGAACAGCAACTGTGGGAAATTTTGAGAAGTCTGGTGTATTCAATATCTCAAGAAGGGCAAATGACACTTCAGGACTCAATATGTCGGACAATTGAAGAAGAAAAAGATTTCAAGCAAGATTTTTTTTTAATTTTTTTTTTTCTGAGCACCTTTGAACCGTAGTAGTTAATCAATACTTTGGAGAAAGTAAGTCTGTGCTAAAGATTCAGCATTTTAAATGAAATATATGGGTCTGTTCTATAGTAGAACTAGCAAAGGCCAAAGAGTTCTCCTAACCTCTCAAGGGAAAATAAGGAATATCAGGCAGATCAATCCACTCTTATTTGTCATGTAAAAAATCAACTAATGGACATTTTCCACCTGTTTAAAAAATAAAATCTTTTAGATATTTATATAAGTACAAAAATATCGATTCACGTGAAACAAAGCTACTAAATTGCGGTGTTATGGTATTCTCCAGTATGATTCAGACTGCATAAACTCTTGATAGATGAGATGTTTTCATCCCTTAGGGTAAACAGAAAGAAGAAAAAAATATAAGGAACACTGTTTTATATGTTAATTGATGTAAGAGAGTGCTGGTATACAATAGGAGAAGTACCTCCATCTCTACAGTCCAGCTCTATAGTACAAATTAGGAATCAATGAGCAAATAACAAAATACCAACCAATGATCCTATGTGACAGGCCTCAAAAAGTTTTAATTTCATAGGGTTCCTTCAGTTCCTCAATAATACTCAGGTATACCTATTTTATTACCTGTCTGTAATAACAATATGAGCTAAAGAAGTTCCACTGATGAATTTGCAGTTAACAATTGCTTTAGCTGAAATATTGTAAAATAACCAGAAAGGTGCAGTTTATTCATCCCCTCATTAATGAAGAACATTGATGGGTTTATTCCTTCGTTAAAAGTAAAGATGAGACCTTACGTAAAGTACATTATGAATCCATCATTTAAACATTAAGCACGTAATTTTAAATGTTCTTCTGCCTGTTGCCACATGGGAAAAGTATACATTTTTTTAATTGATATGCTTTCTATATCAAGAAGATTACAGTAAAGAAGTTCTCAAATAGATGGTTGAATCTACAGCAGACACATTCTGAGGCTGAGAACCAGAAACACTTTCAGTGTTGGCTGAGAAAAAGGTATGAAAAGCTGAGTCTTGCCAAGCTGCATATTTAGATAATATTAATGATAAAAGACACTCATCTATCTTAAAAACACTAATCAGCCATTATTTAAGTAAATAATATGCAGATATTAATGCAAAAAAAAAAAGAAGAAATGAGGAATACAGCACATAAACTAGTACTTTTAGAAAGGAGAGTATGAAAAAGCAGAAATGGAAACTGTTCTGGTTGTGTTTGTTTGTTTTTCTGCTGTTCCTCAGTCTTTTCAGACTGCAAGGTTTTTGAAGGAGCGACCTATACAGCTGCAATCACGTAGCACATCCTTGGGCAATATCTGCAAGTAATTATAACCAGTTACAGCCTGAAACATGCAGTCCCTGACTGTAATGCCACCAGCTCCTAGAACTGGTTGTAACTTCACAATGTATACAGCTTGTGTGTGTGGTTCATGCCGGGTTTGTCCCAGGCATTCATGAAGCACGTGTGTGTGGCTGACTCATAGATGTTATGCACCATTACACCATTTGATGGAAGCGGGTGGTTAGCAGTACGAGATCCTGCTATGCACCAGCTCAGTGTGAGAACAGGTTGAGAAGGGTAAAGAATCTTTCATCATATTCTCACTTACTCTGGTCATTTGCACAAATGTAAAAGACTCTGCTTCCCTAAATATTTCAGCTATACTCTCAGTTTTTTGTTGGCATTACCAGTTAACTCTGGTCCCTCTCATCCTACTCTTGCTCTGTCACACACAGAATCCTACAGCAAAACCTCTCCACCCAAAAAGCTCAAGCCCTCGTGTGCCTCTGTTTGGAGCTTAACTTGGCTTTACTTAGCTATCTCCTATAATTTTTCTAAGATGAAGGGCAATATTTACACCCAACACTTTCAATAATATTTATCACAATCTGTTACAGCAAGTTTGAGCAAAACCAGGAAAAAAGTTGTGTGGTGAAGAGAACCATTGCATAATGTGGTTCAGCTTAAGTCTGACATGCTAAATCGGATAGACAGGTCACCATCCCAGAAATCAGAATACATAATTTGGAACAAGAAAAGAATGCAGGCTATTTTTGCTAAGGAGTGCACTGTTGGGTTTTTGTCAGAAATTTCAAGGTATGCACACACTACATGCTGGTGTTAAAAGCTCCAAGCATTATTTTGTCTTAAAACTGTGAATAAATGTGGTTGGTCACAGCTCACTGCTATAATATTTGCCAAGTGTTCACAGGAACTCTTGGAATAATTAAAGAATGGTGCCTCCATGACAGGAAAACACCCATCCCATTTCTTGTCGAGGAAACAATATGGTTATATATTATTAATTATGGCTAATTATCTCACATCCTGTTTCCTCATAGCCCTAAACACAGGAAGCCTTTTCTTCTTCATGATATTTAGTCTTGCTGTTAATAACATCTTTCATTTCTACAGTGGGATTTATTCCAGAGGATTTCGGACTATCTCCATGGAGCACAGTCCAAGTGTGACCACAACCTGGCATGGTGAGAGGAAAATTCCAGCCAAGACCATTATAAAATTCCTCTGATCCTATATAAAAGGGTTGCTGCTATCCACAAAGAACAGAGAAAGTCTGATTTCCTAGGGTTTTATCCAAGATCTTCATCTTCAGAGCCAGTACATACTTTAATTGAACAGGAAACTCTGAGGAAATACACATGGTTCCTGGATATGGAAATGCTGTGAATCTGAGATTTTATCTGATCTAATCCCACCCATCAGATTCTTTTGATGATCAGTTTTGCCAAAGATTAAACCAATGGGTTTTTCTGTATTTAGTTTACCAAATTAAAACACCAACTGTAGAACCAATGAACCAATGTAGAACCAACTGTAGAACCAAGCTGATTAATCTCTTCCAATGAGTTAGGAAAAAAACAAAACACACAAAAGAACCCCAACCAAACCACACAAACACAAAAAATAACAAACAAATAAAACATCCAAAGCAGAGGTTTGATAACTTTGTTTCCAACATAAGCCCTAACATTTATTGAAACAAATACAAAACAAAATCAAACCAAACAAAAAAAAAATGCAAAACTCAATCAATCAAACAAACAAAAGAAACAGAACATTTGTTTATATTCTAAAAAAAAAAAAAAATTTTTTTTCTTAGTTGTTAGCCCAATCTTTTGCATTCCCTTTCAGATAAAAAGCATAAGTCTTGGAATTCCTCATTAATGTGTGTTAATGAATCCCACTTACATGTATTTATAGAATACCATTATATACTTCCAAACAATGAAGCTTGCAAGCAAAGACACATTGCATATAAATAAAAAACATAATATCTCAATCAAACAGTTTTTCAAAACAAGGGAAGAATTAAAATCTCTAACACAGAAATAATGTTCTCAGTGCAGCCAGGTATTCGAGGCATCTTGACATAGAAAACACACAACCTATTTACTTGGATAGATATACATATGGCAGAAATTCAAATGTAAAAATTCCCTAAAAAGCAATGAGAACACAAGTACCAAAGAAAGAGACTTCAAAACTCTATGTTATTAGAACAACGAGCTAATCTACCTAGTTTATTTCCAGCTATTTTTAATTTTTACATAATATATAAACACAAGGCAAAGCTGAATTAGAAAGTAAAGCAGTAATCAAAATTCATTGCTGGAAAGAGGAGAGAGAGAACCCTAGAAAACTTCTGGAAAAATAATCAAGCAATAGATTTGTAAGTATTTCAAAGATAAGAAGAAGATAAGGACCAATGCTAATTTTTCAAGAACAACTGATGCCAAACCAACCTCATTTCCTTTTATAGCAGAGTAACAGGCCCCTTGGATATGACAGACAGAGCACTTATATAATAAAATAATAGAATACCAGATTGGA